>OZ038401.1:12522929-12599964 GCA_964036045.1 Eutreptiella sp. 'Long Island Sound 2002' | reverse complement strand
GGGGAGGCTGTGTGAAGAGGGGGGGGGAAGGCTGTGTGAAGAGGGGGGGGGGGGAAGGCTGTGTGAAGAGGGGAGGGGAAGGCTGTGTGAAGAGGGGGGAGGGAGGAGTGAGGGCGAGCGGTTGTAAGTAGGTTGAGGACGTGTGAACACGGCCGAGGCATTCCCCCCGTGCATCAGCCCTTTGAGAAGCCCGCCCCCCCCCCCCCCTCCCCCCCGGCCATTCAGGCCTGCGCCGCGCCCCCGCCCTCCCTCACCGCGCAGGTCTCGCCGGATCGGGCGTTCACGGTGCTGGGGCAGTCGTACGGGGGGTTCTGCCTTGCGACGTACCTCTCCCTGGCCCCCGCCGGCGTGGCCGCGGGGCTCTTCACCGGGGGCCTCCCCCCCGCGCTCCGCAGCGTGACGGACGTCTACCGGGGCACGTACCGCGTGCTCTGCCAGCGCAATGAGCAGTTCTACGCCCGCTACCCCGAGGACCGGCCCCTCGTCAACGCCATCCTGCGGCTCCTGCAGCAGCAGACCGTCGAGGTGCCCCGGCGCTGTGCAGCCCCCATGCCCCCCCCCCCCCCCGACGGCCCAAGCGCCCCCCCCGCACCTCAGAACTTGCGACGAGTGAAGATGTCTGAAGGCCAAGGGGACGGGGACCTCGGCATCGAACGGGGGCCGGGGCAGTGATGTAGTAGAACGGCCGTACACCGTCGGAGGAGGCGGGGTACCCCCCCCCCCCCCCTCCCCTGACCTGGTACAGTGCCGCAGGCAGGAAGGGACCTTGGCCCTCAACCCCAGCCATTGAACACTAGGACAGGCAGCACAGAGAACAATGATCTGTTACACTGAACTGAGAGTAATGAAGACCTTGGGGCAGGCGCGGTTGGAGCTAATTGCGGTGAAGCAAACCTGACCCATTGTGGCCCCCTCCCCTTTCAATGTTTGGGGCTGACGGCCAAAATTTTGCTTCGGCGCCTTCGGTGCCAAGAGGATTTAAGTCTACAAAATTTGGCCCGCCTTCAGCGGGGACCATAGGGGGACCCTGGGAGGAGGGGGGGTCCCAGCCAGACCCCCCCCTGCCCCCTCCTTCTACTACACACACATCGCTGGGGGCGGGCCACACTTGCAGCCAAGAGGCCGTGCGGGGACTGAGGGACTGTGAAGGCGGCCCAGGCCGGCGGGGGAGGGGCAGAGTTCTGTTCCACAATTCAGCGTCTCCTGCGGGTGGGGGGTGGGGGGGGGGGGCGAACCCCCCCCCCCTTCGGACCCGGATTTCACAATGGGAAAACATGAAATTTACAGACGGAAATATTGCGTTGGGCTGTTTTTGGTGCACAAACTTTGGACGTTTTGGGTCCCAGGACCCCCCCCCCTTCTTTTAAGAACTCTGGGGAGGGGCCGCAGTCCCTGCGAGGACCCTCCAGTCGCTCGCAGCGGGGCTCAGGGCGGCGGTCGGCAGGACGGGCACCCGCCGGTTTGCCTCCCACGATGACCGCTGTGCCGCGTGCCTTCCCGGTCTGCTACGCGGAGGGCGTGGGGCCCTGGAGCCGGGGGCCGGGCGAGGGGGCGCGCCGCTGTTCTGGAGGAGGCTGACCATCGCGTCGGCACAGGTCTGGCAGTGTGAACGTGGGCCTCCGCAGGGCTCGACTCACGACCGGGTGTTCCTGCGGGGACAGGGCTTTGCTTTGGTTTTTTGTTCCGGAAAGTCTAGACACGCGGTGAGGGGGTTAGGCAGTGGGCGGGTAACCGCCGGCGGTTGACGGTTGACCGCCGGCGGTTGGCGGTCGAGCAACGGGGTTCGCCGCCCATTTGACGTGTGTCGGTGGTGAAGCGCCGGCAGTCAGGGCACCAAGTTTGACGGGGGCGACTGCTGGTATTTTCGTGCATTAGACAGCGCTGCCGCCGGGATGCCACCGGGTGTCTCTCCCCCCGGGCCTACCCCCAGATGCCGCGTGGGGGCCGCCTGTCGTGCCGGCGCTTCCAAATGCTTGGGATCGTGTTGGGGTCCAAGAGCGGGTTCGAGACCCTGCACTACCTCCTGGAGTCCGCCTTTGTGGAGGGCCCGGACCACCTGGCGCATCAGTTCCTGGTGGGCGTGGAGAACCTGCAGGACTTCGACACGAACCCCATCTACGCCATCCTCCACGAGAGCATTTATATGGAGAGTGTCCGGAAGGAGGATAAGGTCATGGGCTGCGGGGGCTGAGGGCCAGGGGGCGTGGGGTTGCCATGGCAGGCGGCTGAGCTGGAAGGTGGAGGGGTCGGGGCATGCTTGGGGCCGGGGCAGTGTCCAGGGGTTTTCATCAGAATTCGTTTGCTTTGCGTTGATTGCATTTGATTTCAGTAGCTTTGATTTCGTTTGGTTTTAGTTCATTTGATTTCATTTAATTTCAGTTCATTTGATTTCATTTAATTTCTGTTCATTTGATTTCATTTAATTTCTGTTCATTTGATTTCATTTGATTTCATTGAATTTCAGTAAATTTAATTTCATTTGATTTTAGTGCATTTGATTTCATTTGAATTTCAGTTCGTCTGATTTGATTTGATTTCAGTAGATTTCATTTCATTGAATTTCAGTTCATTTGATTTCATTTGATTTCAGTTCATTTGATTTCATTTGACGACAACAACAACATTCAACATGCCAAAGACATGACACCAGGCATCTGCACGGAAATCTCCGCTACCCCCCCCCCCCCCCGTCACACTTGAGTGAAGGCAGCCTCTTGGGGGTGCTTTATGCGAAAAACAACGTCATGTGCTTCTGAGTGACCCGGTTCTGAAGCCCTCAGAGCAGGTCATTCTTCTGGAGGCTCCGTTCAGACCCTTTGCCTGCCTGCTCATCGGCGTTGTGGAGCCCCCGAGTCGGCCCCGTGTTCCATTCCCCACGTCGTTTGTGGTGGTGAGCACCCTTCGAGGGGCAGAAGCAGAGGGACCACTGACCCACTCTCACGTACCAGAACTCCTCGTCCCCCGGGGCTTGGGCCAGGCGATGTAGACAAGTTCCTCCCGGGACGTCCGTCTCAGCCGTCACTTGGTTTCCTTCCATCGGGTGGTGCACGGTGCCTTGCCCGGGGTAAAGACGACCCTTGGTGCTGCGGCCCCCGTCGTGACCTGTCCATCCATCTGCCGCATGTCGGCGGCGTCGGGTTCGGCACTGAAATCCGAAAGTGCCAAAGGGCACACTTACTGCGGCCCAGTCTCCGCCCCAGGCCTGGCCGCCCTGTCCTGCTTGGTCCTCTTCTCCCTAAGCCCCTTCCAGTGCAGAAGGGCAGGGCGCCTGCGTTGCCTGTGGCGTCTGGGTACCCTGTGTCTACACGCGCCTCTGAGGAGCCGGGCTTCTGTATCCTTTGGTTGTTGTATGCCCCCGCAGCCTCCTCCTTGGACACTGGGGCAGAGGAGTAGGTAAAGCCATGAATGACGGGCGTGCCCCGTGCCCAAGTACCGAGTCCACCAGACTTGCTTCCACCAAACAGTGAGCCTTGATGCCCCCCCCCCCCTCTTTGTGATGCAGCTTGCCCCATCAGTGCTGGGGACTACTCGCTGAATTGGTGAAGTCTGTTTGTTAGTGTTGGCAGGAGAGAGTACGCCATTGTGAGCAGTGGGACAGAGATTCCACTCTCACTCACAGGACGGCACCCACCCTTCGCCCCGCAAGTATTCCCCCCTTCCCCCCCTCCCCATACACATTTCCCCACAACCAGACACAGCCCAGAGGCACGCTGAACCAGAAGTGCCAACTGGCAACCCTACTCTGCCTTCCAGATCCCCCCCCCCCCCCTTCCGCCTCACAGTGCCTCTCCATTGCCATCAAAACACGATTTTTTTTTGAAATACAAATATTTTGCGAAAATGAAAACAATTGACATTTATCAAAAATTTTGTTTTTGCCACTAATCAGCCCAAATTTTTTTTTGGCGATTATTTTGAATTTGCGAGCCGAAATGTGTGTATTGAGCCCCTATAATAAAATTATTTTTTGCGTGTAATTTTTGTCCAACAGCCATTTTGCGTGTGATAATGTGTGCTCACTGCTGCTGTTTGGAAATAAATTTACCCCTCTGTTTGTGTCTGGTCCTTGAGCACTAGTATGTCAGGCACAGGCAATATCCTAGTGGTCAGTGCCGGAGGGGGACAGGAGCAGGAGCGTCCACAGGATTAACAATCTGTGAAACCACCTTGCGGCAAAAACCCTCAGCATCGGCTCGCCGCAAATGCTGTCGCCGCTGTTCAATGGCTTCCTCAGAGGGCAAAGTTAGGAAGAAAGAATGCAAAGAGAACATTGCTGTCGGTGGATTGGGTTAGGGCAGATAGGGGAAGCAACAAGGGTCCTGTATGCTGTATCCTGTGCATGTACGAGTGTTCACAAACGGTACAAACCCTGCACTCTCCAGATTATTTATTTAAGTAGCCTATTTTTTTTTGCCAAATCCTCTGACCAGAATTCAAAAATTTTGCGTTTCTTGTTTTTTTTTTTTGCGCTCAGAAAAAAACACCCAGGAATTAAATATTTAGGAAAAATATTCCTGTTATAAATGGTACCGTCCTCACCGACCAACACTCACTGGAAAAGGGCAACAACTGCAATGCAAGGGCGCAGATGTATTTATTATATTTATCATTCGAGGACAAGCGCATGCCACCACTTTCGCCAAAACCGTCCAGGTCCATTGGCTGTGAGGGCACCAATCCTCCGGGATGTGCCAAGCGATCAGACACACCCAAGGGGGATACCATCAAGTGGCAGCAGCCCCTAGGCCTCAGACCATCGTATGCAAGATGGAGCTGGGTCCCGAGGGCCCCTCACCTGTGGCAGGAGCCCAGATTCTAAACCTCCGGCCCAATTAAGGTCACCCAAAAACAAAATAAAATCATGCACGCTGGATTTTATTGAAATTGGGTGAAATAAAATAATGTGCTTGATTTCCCTTTCCTTAAGACACAGAAAACTGCAAACGAGGTAAAAAGATGCGGACAGCCACTACAATTTGACCCAATCCTGATTGTATTGCTCATCGCCTTCCAAAGAAATCAGCAATTGTCAACTGTTTGGGCATCGGCTTTGGCAACTTGTTCAGCAACTTGTTCATCGACTACTTCAGTATCATGGTTCGAATCACACCCAGTGTCTGATCTAATGGAGCCTTCATCATTTGTCTCCGCTGCCAGCAATCATCAATTTCTAACTCATCATTGTCACATGCCTCAGCAAGGAAAGAAAGAACTAGGTAATCCATGTTGCATCTGGTGCAAACGGAAATGGAATCGCGTAAGGTTGGAATAAAATCACACAAAAAATACAATCACACACAAAAAATGAAATCACGCGTGTGATGTTAAATGCGACTGTGCTTTATCTCCAGGTACCCAGGATTGGCCCCCGTATGGGACCCCACACGTGAGGATGGCGTTGTGTAGGCTGGCGCTAAAACAGTCACCTTCTTCTGGCGACCCCTGGGTACCCTAGAGCCAGGCTTGGGTCATCATTTGGTGATGATGGGAGTGCATAGGAAACCACAAGGAGCCAATGTAGCACCGATTGCCCCCCCCCCCCCCCCCCAAGTGTCCATTGGTCCTTGAAATGCCACAACGCAGTCAATCGCGCCGATCAGATCTCACAAGTCACACGTGCCAGTCTTGGCACCTTAAAAAGCGGTGGTTTAAGTGTTCCCATCTACTCTTTGAGGTGCCTTGCTGACGGCAAACGGACCACAATCTCCACTGCAAACCATCCCTGGAAGCGACCCTCCCCTCCACAAAAGCATACCCCCGTCATCCCCAGGCCTCGAATTGGGCAGCAGAGCAAGTCCTGCACGAGCCGGAGTTCTGGCCCTTGTTCGATGCGACGCGTGCCGTAGAAGACCCGGACGCAACGGTGTTCTTCACTGGGGAAATGGTGTACCCATTCATGTTTGACGAGGCGGACGGCTTCCCCTGCCTCAAGCCAATGAAGAAGGCCGCGGATCTGCTGGCGGCCAAAGATGACTGGGGGGCGTTGTACGACCCGGACACCCTCAGACGGTGCAGTGCGCCGACGGCCGCGGCGGTGTACTACGATGACATGTACGTCGTGCGGGACTTCTCTTTGGAAGTCGGCAAATTGATGGGGACAAAGGTATGCCTTGCGCCCCTGGTCACGGCGCCTGCAACTGCGCCGGGGCATTGGGGGCCACTGCCTTCTCTGAAACAGGGGCCGATGGGGAAGGGGGGCTGACGGGGAGACTTGCGGTCTGGAACGAGGGCACAAGACATGAAGCAAGGCTGGACCCTGGCAGATCTGCGGGGGAATCAGAAGGCGGGCCAGGGGGCGCTCATTCACTTGGTGCAGCCCAACGCCGTGTGTTGGGCCAAAACTGGTTGGGCTGGTGGGTGTCAACTTCAGGACCCCCACCCCCACACATGCCCCCAAACATGCAAGACCCCCCCTTGCACAGCCCGGGCGCCGACGGGGCGGTTGTAAAGCTGCGGGGCTGCAGAGCGGGTCGCCGCCGTGGTAGCCACACCGAAGATGTCCTTGAGCCCCGGCGGACTCAGGTGCTCTGGGCAGCACCGCCGGGGGAGCGGGACTCAGTGGAGGCGGAGCAGAAGGCGCACGGCCCTTTCGTGCGATCAGTGGATGCGGCATCTACGATGTCTGTGAACGGCAGGGCAAGAACAGCGTGTGCAATGGTGAGCGGTCCTGGAACACATGCGTTCAGCTGCATTCCAAAACGCACTCTGAAGTCTGCCAGTGCCTCGCCAGAGCTCTGACGCCAGACGGGCTGGCGGGGGACAAAGTGCAGTGCTTTGTTTATGACATGTGAAGATAGTCCAATGGACAGCAAACAACTGCAGCTGAAGACCGCACTGGTATTAGAATTATGCGGCAATACTGGTCTGGCACAGGCACAGGCACCGCCACAGATGCACAGCCACAGCCAAGGGCACAGGCACCGCCACAGATGCACAGCCACAGCCAAGGGCACAGGCACCGCCACAGATGCACAGCCACAGCCAAGGGCACAGGCACCGCCACAGATGCACAGCCACAGCCAAGGGCACAGGCACAGGCATAGCCACAGATTTTCCAATCAAAAATTTCTTCCAATCACAAATTTTGCCCACGATGCTCAAAGCCCTCGGAACTCAGGAAGAAGCCAGAAATGACCTGCAATCCCTTTGTCCAGCGAACACTGAGGCACTGATCCACAAAAGCAGGCACAGGCACACAGGCACAGGCACAGACACATAGGCACAGGCACAGACACGGGCACAGGCACAGGGATAGGCCCGGGTGCCGTCACCACCACAACCGTGTGACAGCCGCAGGCCCTACATTGGCTCTGCTGGTTCTGCAGGTGTACATCACCAACGAGTACCAGCACGGCGGTCTGAGGGATGATGGGGCCCGGATCATTGACAAACTGATGGATCTGAACAATGGCAACGTGGTGGACCACTTGTGAGCCCACGGCCGAGCCCGTCCGCAGGGGAGTGCGCACGACTGCCTCGGCACGAGGCCTCACCCCAGCGGACCTCCGTGCCCCATTCGGAGGAGGAGCCGCACGAGACGTGGGGGTGTGGGGGGACCGCGGGCCCTTGGAATCGGATCCTGAGCCACGCAGCCCACGACGTTGTCCGGCTTTTGGACTGGGGGCGGGTTTCAGAAGGGGAGTCCAGGGGACTGCCCGGCGCCACCTCTCGGCCTGACCACCGCCCCCCCTCCTCAGCGACGGCCCGGCCCCCGCAGGACCGTTGGTGTCCTGAACGCTCGTGTGGCCGCGGATGTGAGTCCCCAACGGATGTGAGCCCCTGGCGGCCGCTGCTCGGGGCCACCGTCACCCTGCGGACCCCCCCCCCCCCGCCCGTCGCTGGCCCCGGGGGCAGAGGAGCCCCCCCCCCCCCTCACCCCCCGGGCCCCGGGGGCAGAGAAGCCCCCCCCCCCCTTCACCCCCCGGGCCCGTATCACTGAGCAATTCCCTGTTCGGGGGCGGACGCAGCGGTGCTTCAGGGGGAGCATTGTGCTGATATGGGGCCCTCGGGCAGCGGCAACAAGGCCCTGGAATACCACAGTGCACCGCCCGCCGAGGCGCAGCGCCCGCCCCCGGGCCACCGCAGCGCCAGTGGGCGTTGTCGGGGATGGGCCTCCCTTTGGGGGGTCTTCCAACGCCCGACGACCGCAGCCCTGCGGCGCCAAAGCCCGCCCCCTCCCAGCCCCCCTCCTCAGAGGGTATTGGGGGGTGGGGGTTGTCTGGACTTGGTGGTGGGGGGGTGTACATGTGGAGGACATTCTCCTGAGGGGGGGGTGTGGGGGTTGTTCGTTTTGAGGGGCCTACACTTGGGGGCTTGGCCATGTTCAGGGGGTTGTTCCGGTTGGAGGGCTGTCCATATTTCGGGGTTTGTTGGTGTTTCTGGAGGGATGGCCTGTGGGGCCCCGTCTGCGTCTGGGATCGTCCTGGGGGTTGTTGGGGTGTGCCTCCAGCGTGACACAATGAGTGGTACGGCGGTGGCTGCGGTGGCTGCCATGGGGTGGTCTGCGCCGTGTACAGAGAGGGGGGGGGGTTTGTGAGTCCGACATTCTGTAGGTCAATTCTCACTTTGGTCAACACTTTGGAGCCCGCATTCTGTGAGGGCCGGTTGCACTGGGTGCTCTTGTTGCCACAGCGAAAGGCGCCCATGGCAATGTCACTGAAGAGCTTTTTAGTTCCGATTTTGTTGCCGTGCAGCCTTGTGCCTTGCAGCGTGAAGGTCAGCATTCAACATCTGCATCCCTCAGTGTGTGTGGGTGGGGGGGGGGGAAGGCGGTCCAACGACTCAGGCATGTGTGGGTGAGTGAGTGCGTGGGTGAGTGAGAGTGCAAGTGTATGACCTGGTGGACGGGACGAGGGCATGGGGTACCAGGGCTCCATATCTAAGCCTTTAGCCACCGTCACTCGATGAATACCGGATGAAGTCTGGCCAAAGGCGCGCTTCCCCCGGTGCAGGCGGTGGCAGTGACACACAGACAGTGCATTCCCCCTGAGTGCCCAGTCGCCCACCACAAGGCCTCGCTCCCCAGCCCCAACACAGACCCGCCTGCGGTGTGTGACTGCCAGCCGCCGATCT
Source organism: Eutreptiella sp. 'Long Island Sound 2002' (assembly GCA_964036045.1). Lineage (NCBI taxonomy): Eukaryota > Euglenozoa > Euglenophyceae > Eutreptiales > Eutreptiaceae > Eutreptiella > Eutreptiella sp. 'Long Island Sound 2002'. The sequence goes on along the minus strand of OZ038401.1, from coordinate 12,590,892 downwards.
GTTCCCTGCAAAGCCACTGGATCCGTTGCCTGACCGCCCCCCTCGCCGTCCGCTAATCGCCAACACGTCATCCATAACCCGCGGGTCTGCCACCCAAAGCCTGAGGTTACTCATTCCTCGCTGCAGAAAGGCGCCCAGTGTCCCAGTGCCGTGTTTGAACATGTCTTTATTTTGACACTGCACCTGACGAGACCAAGTACACACCGGACGCCTTGACCGGTGCCCTGTTTGTCACGTTCATCGTGTGTGTGTGTGTGTGTGTGTGTGTGCGTGTGCCTGTGCGCGTGCGCGTGCGCGTGCAGAAAGGCGCCTGGTGCGTGTCATGAACTGAGATCAAGTACATTCGGGCTGGTTTCACATAGTGCCTGTTTGTTGCGTATACCGTGTGTGTGTGGGGGGGGGGGGGACTTTGGTTGTTGGTTCATCTGTTTCCCTCACAAAGTGTGTGTCTGCGCGCGCCTACATCACCGTGACTCTGTGATGTGTTCATTTTCTCATCTCACGCTGTTGTGGGTTGGTGCTGGCGAGAATACCGGTCGCTCAGGTTTCCATTTGCACATCTGGCGCAGTGCTTGTACTGTCCACACGGAATCGGGGGACTTCACAGTCGTGTGTGCGGGCCTGCGCTGAAGTCCTGTGTCTGCATATTGCGGCCCCCTGAAGTGGAACTCTTGCACGTGGGCAAACACTCTGCACTTGGGCCTCGCTGACATGATCCCATGACAGGCTCTGGGCTTTGTGCCTTTGGTCTCTTGTTCCATCAGCTTTGGATTGTACAATAGGAACACGGACCTGTCCTCCAAAGCAGTGCCCAGACTGTGGTACGAACGCGTGCTTTTGCCTGTGATTGACCATGTCAGGGTGTCAGGGTGTCAGGGTGTCAGGGTACCTATCTCCCCCACGAGTTGTGTGGATCTGCGGAATCAACCTCCCCTCAGGGCGGTCCTTAAGGGACCAGTTTTTTTTTTTTTTTGCTAAGGACCGCCCTTAAGGACCGCCCCAAGGGACCACCAACCGCCAACCGCCACCAACCACCAACCGCCACCAACCGCCGCCAACCGCCAGCGGCGACCAACGGCCAACTGCCAACCACTGCCAACCGCCACCAACCACCAATCACCAACCACCAACCGCCGCCAACCACCACCAACCGCCACCAACCGCCAGTTGCCAACTGCCAACCGCCAATCGCTGCCAACCGCCAACCGCCACCAACCATGGTTGAGCACATGGAGTGCCCGCGGGCTTTTTTGGGAAAACTGGTACTGGAACACTTTTTCTTCTTTTTTTTTTTTCCGTTAAAGACTGCCCTGCCTCCCCTACAAGTGGTGTGGACCTCACTATAACTGACCGTATCAAACTGCGCTGTTCCTCCCAAACTTCAGACCGACACAAATGACCCTGAGCAACAAAAGCAGTTCACATGACAGCACTGGACACCGGGTCTACCACACGGCACCCACCCGGCGTTTATGAACACCCCCCCCCGCCCCACCCCCCGGCAGACCTCATGGCAGTCCAGTTCGGCCTCCTCCGAAGAATCAGAAGGCGTTTTTGTTTTCAGTGTTTGACCTTCGCATGCCTCAAAGGCGCATGGCAGGCCTTGCAATTCATTGATGGATTATGCTGGTCTTTATGCGCAGATTGTTTGCCGGTCCGCTGCCCTGGGGCTACCGTGCCCTACCGAACCCAAGGTCCCCCCCTTTTTGTCCCCCCCCCCCCACACCCCCCAAGGAAACACCCTATTCGGACCACAGTCTGGGCCTTGGCCCTGTGGCATGGCTGTGGCACGCACCACCCCGGGCAAAATGCCCGGCTAGGGACCGGCATGTGAAGCCTGCTGCATCGCGGGCTCGCAGGGGACACCACCGGGGCAGTGATGCCGTCCTGGTGAGCAGAAAGAGGGGTGGCAGGGGGGGGGGGGGGTCCATTCAAGGCAGGTGGGGTCCCGTGCAGCACAAGTGGTATCCGGTGCCATGCCTTCTATGTGACCTCCCGAACTCCTCAAAGTCATCTCATATTTCCAAAATCGGGGTGAGAAAATCGGGGTGTTGATCCCACTGGACCGCAAACCGTCTGTGCACTTTCGTGAATGCCTGAACTCACAAACGCACCGAAGGCGTCAGAAGCACAACATTTGGCAAATTCGATAACGTATGGCAAATGTTGGAATGTTGGCAAACTGCCGTTGGATATGAACTTGGCCTGGAACCTCCTTTTTCGGCCACAATCCCGAAACTGCTCAGAGTTTCATGCCACATTCAGGCATGCCATAAAGAGTGAAACAAACTTAGCCATAGATGAGGACTGGGCACCCTACCATGCAATGGACCCACAAGGGAGGCGACACCATCACCCATCAAGGAACCATGCCTACCTTGCAAGGGCCAATGCTACTTGGTCGAGGTGGTGCCATCGTCCCTGCCGTGCTAAAGCCCACTTGGTTTGGGTTTCGCTGTCATCGTGCCGCTTCCTGCCTCCTGCTGTTGGTAGAATGCATCTTGCTACTTCCTGCTGTTTCATGCTTGCAACCTGCTACATATTGTCGAAATCTGTTATTATCCTGTTGTAATCCTGCTGCATTCTCATAGGCACCTGTTGTCTTCCTACACACCAACACTATAATCTTGTTTGCATCTTGTGTCTACCTATGTCATCCTGTTGCTTACCTGTTCGCATCCTATTATCATCCTGCCGTCATCCTGTTATTATCCTGTGATTCGGATAAAAAAAACCAAACCAGAATAAAGGGCAAAGCAATATTCCGGGCCATCATTTGGAAAGCAGCTATTTGCCTCCGACAAATCTGCGGATGGGTACATCTCAAGCCGACCATCGCTAGACATCCCTTCAACTTTGCAAGTTGACTACAAACTTGACACCGTCTGTCCCAATCTGGTCTGCCACGTTGAAGGAGATGTCAAAATACTCTATGATTTGCATCAATCATTTGCACCAACTACGCAACATGCGGCGACACTTGTTGTTGGGGGATGGGACCGAATAAAGTTCGGTGAAAAAGAGCAACTGTGTATCCTAGAGGCTCTGCAACGGATGCCCAGCTTCGCTTCCAAGACCTACCGCGGGGCCGATAGGCCTCTCCAAAACGTCGATCCCAATGCAGAATACACCAGGGGGTACATGTTTCCTTTGGGTCCGTACCTGCGTGGGAGGTTCGACAATTTCAAGGTGAAAGGCACAAACACACCTGGTGTACAATGTGATCTTGGGCGCATTCACAAATTGCTCAAGTCTTTGTCCGCCTTGGTCATAGCCATCTGCCCAAATGAGGTGCATGATTTCCAAATTGTGTTGGAATCGACCGGGGCAGCAAAAGCTTTGCACCGTGTGTGGGGGAAAGGGGGAACGTTAGCGCGCCGGGCGCGCGCCGGGCATCTTTTGTGACCCGTGCCCTACCGGTGGACTGTTGCCGTTGATATGTTGGGCAACATTATATGGATTTGCCCCTTGGCCCCCGGGACATCAGCAGATGTTTTGATTTAGGATGGGTATGGACCTTCTCGTACCCGAGGTGATTTCTTTGATTTCGAAGTTGGGGGCCATGATGGTGCTTATAAGGGCTGGATTCATGTCATTGTGCCATTCATTGGAAGAAAGAATGGCACTTTGACATCCCGCCAACAATGTTACAATGACGTGCACGGGTGGTACAGGGCACACATTGAGCAGCTCTTTGCTCGGTTGTGGCACGCAAGATGAGGCAGAGGATGAGGCAGAAGTGTGTGTGTTGTGTTGCCAGATCGCTCCACCGTCGCAGTTGGTGATGAGTGTAAGGAGCACTATTGTACTGAATGTATTGACACCCACACTTGTGGGACCAATGTTATGATGCAGCTCTAGTGTTCGCGATACCTCAATAACACCTATTGCTTCTGCTGGAGATCGATGCGGTTGTGCTATCCTAACCCCCCATTCTCCCAACTTGCTAAGGTTTTGACCAAGATCGCCCTTAAAGGAGTGAGAGTGGTACTGTGTACCCCAGTTTGCAACTTTCTTGAGCTGGGGCAGTTTGGGTCACCTAATTCTAAGGGCGTTTCCAAGGGGTGTGCTTGGGGGCTCTTCGGGGGGAACATAGTCTAAAAGTAGCGCGCCGGGCAAACATTCCCCCAAAGACATTCCATGGCCGGATGTAGGCATGACGCTTGGCCAATGGCCAAGGGCACATGTCGATGATGATGTGCCCATTGGCATGTTTATCATCCTAGATCCCACTGGGAAGGTGAATGGTGGTCAATTTGCACTACCGCAATTGCACCGCTTTGGAATTGCAACATGGTGACATGGCGATCTTCAATTCGCGGGTACAACATTGTTGCTGCGAAACGCGGTCTTCCCACGGCCATCTAGGATTGGGAGTGGCTGTCTATCTCAACAAGAAGGTCGCCACCGCTGCCGCCTACAAGCCCATCTCACACTAATGCAGCCTCCCCGCAACGAGCAGCGAAAGAGGCCACGAATGCCGTCGCCACCCGAGTCTCAAGATTGGGAGTTATGACTATCAAAGGTATACATCCCGCTTACCCTTAAGAGGCGAAGGAAAGGTAGGAAAGAAAAGAAGCACATAGAAAAGGGGGGCAGTTGGAAAAAGGGTGGTGGGCTAGAAAAAGAAAAAGTTTCCGGAAAAAGGGGGATGGCCCAGAAAAACGTGGATTGTTTGAACAGGGGTGGTGGGCCCAGAAAAGCAAAACGGTTTAGAAAAGGTAAAGGTAAAAAAGTGGGAGGGCGGGATGAAAAAAAGGTGGGGGGAAAAGAAAAAGGGTGGGGGGCCAAGCTCGCAGGCCCCTTTGAATATTCTATGTGGGTGAGGCATGCCACGCATGTTTACCTTAGGCGTGTAAGCGCATTGGTCCATTGCTTGGACCATGCGGTGAAGCCTTGTGGTCCATGTGTTGCGCGTACTTCCGTTTCTCCTTGGTGTATACTTGCATTTGTTGTAAGCATCCTTGCTGTATTCTGTATATGTTTGTTTGTGCCAACTAGTTCTATTGTTCGCTTTGCAATCCTGCCGCTATCCCATTGTTAACCTGCTGTCGTGGTGTTTACCTGTTTGTCCTGTCGTAAACCTGCTGCCAATGTAGTAGCTCTAGCTGTTTCCTGCTGGTTTATACATTTATCCTGTTGTATGTTGCTGTTTCCTGTGAATTCCTGCTTGCTTTCTTGCTTGCATTCTGCTGGCAGCCTGCTTGCATCCTGTTGCCCGCCTGTATGCATCCTGCTGATGCACAAGATACGATCAACAAGAGGATGACAACAACAAACCAAGTCAGCCCCCCCCCCCCCGCCCCGCTCTTGCTCCCGGTCCCGCTGTTCCAACACGGCTTGGGTCTGAGGTTCGAAGGTTCGAATGTTCCATTTTGTGTAGCCCAGCAGCAGTGCTGTGTAAAGACCTTGTGGATACTCCTCAACACATGTGCCATGATTGAAAAATCTTCTTGCTCCAACCATCAGCACATGCCTCATTCTTCTGCACAACATCACGGGACAATACAGACCACAGTGGAAACAGAGCTGGTTCCAAAAGGCAAAGGGTGCGGCCCAGCGGTCGTGCGTTGTCGAAGTTCATGTTTCGTATCTTTATGTAGCAACTACCTATGTCTTAGGCTGTTCTATTCAAGGAAGGACCACATGCTAAGTTGAATCTGTTCCCAGGATAAGTGCCATTGCAGTGGCCCATTTGAACACAATGAGGTTGGTTGTGGTTGTGGCACTTCGTTGTTGGATGGTGTGTTGAGTGCAGTAGTTTGCTTTAGAGAATTTTAGAGAATTTAAGTTGCATTGGAGATTGAAAACTTGAATTTAAGCATGATCGAAAACTGTGCTGCCGTGAGCAAGAGCAGTACAATTTTTGAAGAATTCAGTTGGGTACACAGATATGGTTGCCATTGTGAGGGGGTGCCAGCATGTCAACCTTTAGACGGCACCCACTGGCGGTTGTCGCCCATTTTGTCGGTTGACCACCAAACAGCACGGGCTCCTTGGCTGCCATCCACCACTGGTTGACCAGCCTGCTGCCATCAGTGAGCGGCTCTTTTCACCACGGTAATTTTGCAGAGCCTTACGCTCTGTTTGCTGTGCAGGCATGACCAAGGGCTTGGGACATGCTGCTGTGTTTTGTTTTCTTCTGCTTGGCACCTGACAAGATCTAGTACATCTAGGCCGCCTTTCTCTGTGCCCTGTTTGTCACGTCCATCGTGTGTGTGTGTGTGTGTGTACTCGGCATCCCCGTGGGCGGCAGAGAACACTATGCGCGCGGTGTACGCGATAGGTCACCACCAGCCCTGTGCGCAAGCAGTCGCAGTCGACAAACTGATGCACTGGCTTTTTCGAAATGCAGAGTGGGAAAAGAGTAGCTACACAGACCAGGTGATACCGATAGAGTTACACAGACCAGGTGATACCGATAGAGTTACACAGACCAGGTGACACCGATAGAGTTACAGCCCGAGGGATACACCCCAAGTAGGTGCACCGACATACACCTGCTTCGGGCACGCAGTGCCAAACTATAAACCGCCCTCTCCCTCACCCTATCCCTTGTGTGTGTGCGGTTAGGTGGACGCACCTAGCACAGGTTGCATAATGTCCACGAGACAGCACGACATCCTCCGTAGGTGAATTTTGTGGTTCGTCGTTAACGCTGCACGATTCTCAGGGCAGGTCAGGGAACCAGATCTGAACTGATATCTGCTGCAGCACATTGCCGCGTTTTACGACAGACCGAAAGACGTCGAGGACAGCTCTGCTGTCCCTGAGGAGTTTTCTTTCACCGCTTTTCTTGCTCTGTTCTTGTTTTCGCGGTTCTCATTGTGTGCGTGTGCGTGTGTGTGTGTGTGTGTGTGTGTGTGCACGGAATGTGTGTACTGGGCAAGTGCACAGTGCTTGTCGTACAAGACCTGCTGTAACCGGGTTGTGGTACAGGATGTGTGTCAGGCAAAGGGGACCGGGGGGGGGTTCTGAAGTACCCTGCAACATGCACAGTCCCAGGCTGCAGCACCAGTGCCATCCCCCATCGCATGTGCCATGTCCCATGCTCCTCCTTGGGCACGGCCGGAAACCCCTTGATTTGCTGCCCTCCTCGCCGCATTTTTGTGTAGATCACCCCCGGGACATCCTAGCCCCCCCCCCTCTGCGGCAATGCTGGGTCCGCACCCACCCCCTCTGCGGCCTCCCCACTGTCTTCTCCCTGCGGGTTCAGCGCCTGGCAACTCCAGCCCTGCACCACGACAGTAGTCCTCCGTCCTGCTTACTACCCTCGTCATAGCAGTAGGTTTTGGTGCCGGAATCACAGCGACTCGCGCCCGTGTGCCCCCCATGCCCCAGTGGCTGTGGCGCACCGCACGCACAACGGCGCAGCCAAGAGGCCGGACCCCTGGCCCCTCCCGCTTAGCCGGTTCAGCTGCAGTGCAGCTGTCCCGCCACGCCGCACTGCCACCTGATGGAAGCGCACGCCTCCGCTCCGCAAGGCCGTCTTTTTCGACCGACCGCCCCCATGGGACGCCTTGGGACAGGCCCAGGCCTTGGCACGGGCCTGCGGCCCAGTGGGGGAGGGGATGTGTTAGCGGAATGGTGGCGGCCACTGCAGTCGCCGGGGGCGCGCTGCTGGTGCGCCGTTGCTTTGCACAGAGGGCGTACAGTGCACGCGGTGACCCGACGCAGGCCAGCGGTGCTGAGACCCCCATGGCAGCAGCAGCCCCGCAGCCCCCGCCGGGGTGGGGGTCCAAGCGCGTGGTCATCTGTGGTGGGGGTGTGATCGGCACGTCCATCGCGTACCACTTGGCGCTGCGCGGCATCAAGGCCACGGTCGTGGACAAGAAGGGATTGGCCCCTGCAGCCTCCAGTAAGGCAGGTGTGTGTGTGCGCGTATGTGCGTGCGCGCATGTGTATGTGTATGTGAAGAAAGGCACCCAGTCGCCGATACCGTGGTGCTGGTGCTGGTGCTAGTGGTTTACCAGTGCCTGCCTTGCTTCTGCACGTGCTTGGTTTTGGCCGCTCTGCGTCAACCGCGTGTGTGTATGTGTGCTTGTATGTGTATGTGCATGTGTATGTGTGTGTGTGCGGCAGTGCTGCAGTATCGGCGCTGAACCGCTTTGCTTCACAGGTGGGGGGGACGGTACCGAATTTGGATACAATGCTGCCACGGGACCTGTTTGGGGAACGCGGTGCGCTGCTCCACAAGGTGCGGAGCACAGTCGAGGAGCTCTCTGAACATATGTACGTTAGGATTGTGGATAAGGGGGCGGGGGTACTTTGGGCGTTCTGCAAACACTGGCTGTGGAAACAAACAGAGCAGTTCCTGGTCAAGGAACAGTATTCCACCTGTGCGGAGACACCAGATGCGGTTAGACAGGCAACAGCTGCTCTAATCTGCGAACGAGGTTGGAATGCTAACCCGAGGGCCAGAATGTGTGTCCTGTATATTATAGGAAAGGCGAAGAGCCTGCTTAAAGGTCAGTGGCTGTGGAGACCCATAGCTGCCTACCCGGAACCCCAAATTCGCAAGCTGGATCTGCGCACAGCAGCCAGAGCCTTTACTTGTTTTCTGAAGCACCTCATCCAAGAGGTTCCAAACAGTTTTCAGGTCCTGCGGGTAAATGATGTCGCTTCCTGGGTCACCTGGGCGGGGAAACAAAGGCTAACACACATTACAGAGTTGGACTGTAAAGAACAGTTCAATAAGATTAAGCCAAGTTGGATCGATGAGCACCTAAAGGAGGGAATTGCATTTATTGCTAAGCGTAGGCGGTGGAGAATGTCCGAGGTGACGTGGAGTGTGCACCACACCGCCCCAGCCCTGGACCGTCCAGGGTTGGGAACGAGCAAATCGTTCCGGTACATATTGCACCAGGTTTTGTCCGAGTACGTACGGTTTGAACTGCAGCGCAACAATAAGTGCTGGGCGGTGGGGAAGCTGTGGAGCCGGGACCTGTGTATCCCAATGGGGGGGAGTTTTTCGGCACAGAGTGCTGACTTGCACTCCGTCTGGGGGGCATACACAGGGCGACAGGAAAGGTTGGGCGCCTTAACCATTTCCCCGGAAGGGTACGTTCTGTGGACAGGCCGCTGGCGTATATCCCTGTGTCAGTTTAGGGACAATATCCTGATGGCCACAGATGCGAGAGTGGAGGACTGCCGGGAGGTGGTTTCATTGGTTAAATCTGTCCTAGAAAGAGTTTGGGGCCTGCCGGTGGAATGCAACTGTGCGGACAAGCAAGGGAACTGTCAGGGCGCATGTTTGGGACCAGTTCTCCGATGTATGGGTTTTTGCATTTCACTGGGAGGGGAAGGGAAAGGATTAAACCACGTTCATCCGGCAGCATTAACAGATACGTGGGATCTTCGCCTGGGGCCGTCCCTTATGAATCCCAGGCACGCGTACAAAGGATACCTCAGTGGTATTTTCACAGGGGCCTTAGCAAATGGACGGGCCTGGGTGAGCACATGGGCGGGGGAGATCCTGAGTGCGCTGGCATGGCTGCAAGCAGGGATGAGGGCAGGGTACACCAGGCAAGAGAGTATGCGTGCGATGCACAGAGCGCTACATCGGGCGTTCGCTGGGGAGCCACATTTTCTGCCTGCTACAGTAAAGGCTGTGTATACCCTGTCCCACAGACTTCCTGCTCCAAAGTGTGTAATCGTCGCAGCTCTGCAGAAACACTTGAAACAGTTTGCACACTGGGAAGGGGAAAGATACACATCATGGGCACCCAGGGGATGCCCAGGGCTGCACGCATATGAGGTAATCTGGAATTATGACTGGCGGGCTTTGGAGCGTGTACGTGAACAGTGCTGCCCCGGGGCAGGCTGTGTGTGTGTGTCTCCCCGGTAACGGGGGGTACGTCCAGGAGACAACATCCGAATCGTCCTGGTGCAGGGTACTGAGGTGAGGGCTCCAAAACAGTCCCATACCCGGGCATGGTGCATGAGTGACCCCTGCTTTTGCCCTTTGCAGGCCCTTGGCTTAGCGCTCTGCGCGGCTGCCGAGGGCTGGGGACGGTCATGATCCGGGGACAGGATGTGCCACGTCCCTCTACCCTGTACTGCAGAAAGGCGCCTAGCCGACATGCTCTTTCATTCCCTCTTCTACTGTTTTTCGGCCTGACGAGATTCGTTAACGTCCAGTGCTGTGCTCCGCTTGATCACGCCTGTTCGTCTGCGTTCATCGTGTGTGTGTGCGATCCTCAATGGGTTGGTGCTCTTGGTCACTGTCACTGTCACTGTCACGTAGTGTGTGTGTGTGTGTGTGTGTGTGTATTGCATTGTGTGTGTGTGTGTGTGTATTGCATTGCATTGCGTGTGTGTGTGTGTGTGTGTGTGTGTGCGTGTGTGGATGACAGGGCTGATGACCAGCTGTTGTTTACTTTTTTTGGAGGGCGGCTGCCTCGACCATTCTTTTTTCAGAAGAGATACGCCCATCAGATTGGCGACAACAGGGAAGAGTCAATGGATCGAGTTGTGGTTCTGTTTTTGATGCCACTCCCTCCTGTCTCAGCTCTGTAAGAGTGGCAGTGCTTGTGATCACGGGGCATGCCAGGGGCCTCTTTCATTGGTCTGTCAGAGGATGTTGTGTTCCCCATCCCTATGGCGTATATCTTGGGCACTAGGACAACCTTCTGTCAGGCACCCAGACTGGTATTTGTGCTGCAGGTGGATTTCTTGCCTTGGACTGGAATGACGGGTCTCCAGTCGGTCCTTTAGCTCGCAAAAGCTTTGAGCTGCACCAAGAGCTTGCCAAGACATTGAACCTGCCAGACACATGCTACCGGCGGCTAACTTGTCAAGTGTGTTCGTCCCAGGCCCCTGTTGTATGGTGCCTAAGGCACAACTAACAATGTTTACCCCAACCACAGTCTGATCCTGTTATACTAGGCTTTGGCAGCAGTGTAGCAGTGTTTTGAAGGGAGCCTTATTCCACTAAAAAAAAAGCCCCAGTGCAGCGATTTGCTGAGGGGTTTGGTGTGGAGTGCAGTGGAGTGGAGTGGAGTGGAGTGGAGTGGTGTGGTTTGGTGGTTTGCAGTAAAAATGAATAAACTTTTTTTTTTCAAACAGACTTTCTCAGTTTTGAAACGGAAAAAAATTCTTTTCATAGTAATGTACTCAGTTTTACTTCATACTCAAAAAATTTCCCAAAATCTCAAAACCGAATGAAGGTCCTTGTTATTTTGCCTACTAAGAAACATGGTAAAACCAACTCTGTTTTTACTCAGTAACAATTTGGGATACAAAAAGTTTTTCAATTAGTTTCTGAACCTGTTATCAGTTTTGTACCAAGTAACAATGTTTTTTGCCTGCACCTTCCCACTTCTAGGACCCGAGATGGCACAACTTATGTAGCCTTTGGATTCCTCCCCACTTCAGCAACCCCTAGACGGAATTGGTTATGTACCTTTTTCATTCCTCCCCATTCTTGGTATGGGTTTGGCACCCTTTTTGATTCCTCACCGCTATGGGGCCCCAAGATGGTAGGGGCTATTGATCATGCATGCGAAATTTAGCTTGAAGTGCCTCCAATGTTGTATTGGTAGATGTGAGTGTTCTTTGAAACTCATCTTGAGAAACATGCTTGGGTATTTTCTCCTTGACCATTTGGCTCAAGGCTTGGAAGTCTATGGTGTGTGTCTCCAATTGTTTTCTCACACTCTCAAGCTGGGAGTTCAAGGAAGACTCAACCAAAGTTATTTTGGACTCATGCACATGCTGTCCTCCACCCGGAAGACTCATGGAACGAATTTGTGCATCAAGTGTAGACATTTTGGCACTAAGTGACACCAACTCATTATTCCGCGCGATCAATGATGCATCAATGGCTGAAAGTCGTGCATCAAGCTCTGTGCGCCTCAACATATCATTCTCAAGTGCGTCTAATCGTGACACCATGGTTGAAGTGAGGCACATAACTCGTTCACCAAAAGATTGTTGTTTGATCAACAGCGCATTTTCCTCACGGACAATGCGCTTCACTTGTTCCAATATGGTCAAGTGGTCAATTCCATGTTGATCACGTGTCGAAGCACCGGCTCCTTGGGCAAGTGATTGAGACACGAGACACCGAATATGGGTGTACAAAACACCTCGTTGTAACCCATTTGCATGTTCCTCACGAGCAATGTTCTTCACCTTGTCTATGATGGCTATCTCATCCAACCCATGAAGTTGTTCGGCTTGAATGATGCCCCTTAGCTGTCCCACTATATCACCGTCACGCAACAATTCTTTGGAAAGCAAACGACGAATGTTATCCCACAATTTGTCGTCCGCCTGCTTGCTATGTTGTTGATTCAACCGTGAGGACAACGTCTCATCAAATTCATCACACTCACGTTGGCGTCGTTCATCAAGGGCATTCCTCACCATGTCTCTCATGAGGTCTCCTTGCATTTCATGTGTGACGACTCGTCTCACATTGTCTTCAAAAGCATTACCGGACGACTCAATTTTGTTGCCACCCTTGGTCACGTTCTCTTCAAGGCGGGCTAGTCGAAATTCAACTTGTTCCGTGCGATGTTTGCAATCATCGAGGTCTTGTTGAAGCACAACTTGCACGGCTTGTTCAATGGGCGTGAAGGTTGTCGGTCCTCGACTCTCACGTCGTCGTCGTTTCACAATTTGCACCTTGTCACGTGGTGAATTACTTGTCGATAATACATTGGGACCAATTTGATGCAAAAAGTACGAAAATGAATCCGATGGGGATTTTGAGGAGCTCCTCAACTTTGATGCATCTTTAGAGCCGGCGGAAGACTTGGTGGCAATTTGTTTTCGACGACCCATAGAATTAGCACTTGAAGTCTAGCTGGAATCACTCATGGCCTGAAAGTGCGAGATAACCTTCTTAACACTTGGTTTTTTGTTTGATAAATGCTCAACGTGAGAACCCAATTGTTGTTCAAAAACCTCTTCCATATCGTTGATGAGATCCAAGTCCATTTTGGTGGTGAAATTATCCGATTGGGTGTGGATACACGAAGGAGATTAGAGTTTTCAATCCCACGAACTCGAAACCCAAAATATTCCGCAATATTCCCCAAAGCTTGATTTTCACCACAATGATCCTCGATTGGCCCACAAGGAGAGAGGCAAGGCACAATACCAAAAGGAATCTCGAAGTTCTTGAATAGTTTCAAAGTCCGGAAGACCGAAACTCTAATAGATCCATCATACATCCGTGCTAAAGGAAGACAACACAAAATAACAACACAAGATCGGGATTGCATATACTCGTCAATGGAAGACAAATCTTAAAATCAAGCCTACAATGCTTTACCATTGAGGTATGATCAATCGGCATCAATGGACATGTAGAATCGACCCTCATGTATAACTTTCTGACCGATCCGCAACTTCCACTGGAACCTACAGTTTGATTGGAACACTGACATCAACACATCAAGAATTATCTGGCCCTTTCAGCTCCAAGTCTGATTAAAGACGCAACCTTTGCAGCTAATCGACACTGTAATGGAACACGCGATCTCACGAGCATCTGCAGCTGGTCGCGACTGTCTACCATGAATGGCAGTCCTAAATTGTTGCACTATGTCGCCTCTTCCCTTGTTTGGTAACCTCAAGACACGCGGGTTGCGTAGCCTTTTTGATTCCTCCCTACTTTGGGGACCCGAGACGGTCGGGGTTATGAACAATATGAGTTGGAGGCATGCCATTTTAGGGACCTCCTTCAGATTGTTATATGACGGATGCACTGAGATTGTGGTATATTATGGTGGTAAGCCAAAACCGCACCTTGTGCAAATTGGGACATGATGGGTGTGGCATGGGTTGTGAGTGATTCATTGTGAGTAGGGATCATAGACATAAGGTGGCTGAATTATGGGCGAGCCGCACTTTGTAAGTATTGTCCATTGATATGGCCTTTGCACTACCCGTGATTGTGGCACAAATACATAATTTACACGATTCACATGGGTTATTGTTGGTTGACCCAACACCCGAATTTTTGTGCCTTAACTTTGACCCCCCTATGTGACAAGCAAAACATATTTGGTGCAAAAATTCAGGATTTGCACGTTGGGGTTGACTGCTAGGCAAGAAGGCATTCAACCAAAGCACCCCGGAAGAAATGGGAGCAGATTTTGGGTGCCTTGCTTTGTGGGGATGGTGAGTTGCCATCCAGCATGTTTTTTGATGTTGCATTGTGCCTTGTCCAGACTCATTGTTAATGTCAACATCTCTCTTCATTATGCCCCCTATGCTCCCAATTTGTGTTCATGGGAGGTATGCCTGGTAATTATGCACCAATGGAAGAGCTGTTTGCACTAAGGTACTAATGTATAGTGCAAATACCTGCAACTGTTGCATTGGCCGCATGGGCATTGATGACGGATGGACTATCTACAATGATTGCCGAGCCACTTTCAACGGATAAGGTCTGGCCAAAAGTGTTGGTGCCACTGCCAAGAGTGGATGAGAAATGACCATGTGGCTTTATGCCTCAACAAAAATACCACCTACCATCAGAGAAATGTAGTAAAATCCAGCAAAAGTGAAGAACACAAATATTCAACAGATTTTTTGAAAATAATTTTACTCAATTTTGCTTCATTACTTACTCAGACTCAGTTGTTGTGTGGTACGGGGTGGTGTTCCACCAGAGGTGCTTGGCACAACCTAGCCCCATCTGGGCCTTCTCCATTCCCTCGGGGGTCTGTGACTGTGCATGCCCCTGTGCCTTTTGTGCCTGTTCCTCCTGTGTTTGTGCCCGTGTTTGTATTTGTGCTATATTGTGTGTTGTTGCATGGTTTGGTGTGTTGTGGTGTGGTGCGGTGTGGTGTGGTGTGGTGTGGTGTGATGTGGTGTGATGTGGTGTGGTGTGGTGTGGTGTGGTGTGGTGTGGTGTGGTGTGGTGTGATGTGGTGTGATGTGGTGTGGTGTGGTGTGGTGTGGTGTGGTGTGGTGTGGTGTGGTGTGGTGTGGTGTGGTGTGGTGTGACGTGGCGTGGCGTGGTGTGGTGTGGCGTGGCGTGGCGTGGCGGGGCGGGGCGGGGCGGGGCGGGGCGGGGCGGGGCGGGGCGGGGCAGGGCGGTGGGGTGGGGTGGGGTGGGGTGGGGTGGGGTGGGGTGGGGTGGGGTGGGGTGGGGTGGGGTGGTGTGGTGTGATGTGATGTGGCGTGATGTGATGTGGCGTGGCGTGGCGTGGCGTGGCATGGCGTGGCGTGGTGTGGTGTGGTGTGGCGTGGTGTGGCCCGGCGTGGCGTGGTGTGGTGTGGTGTGGTGTGTTGTGGTGCCACCAAACAGGCTGATACATCACTATGCAAACATTGACTCCATCAAATGACAGAACATAACAACGACAAAAGTGAGAACACCAATACCGCTTGTGTACCCTCTGCATTTAGAATATCGCCAACACCTTTGCAAGATCAAGTCCACCTACCCTCTCACTCACCACAAAAGGACGTCCACCTGGGGAATGACCTTGGCCGAGCCTGTAGGCTCTGTCGGCAAGAACTTCCCCACACTACTACGCTACTGGTCTTCTACCAAAGGCCGAGGCCACCTGGAATCCACCGTCTTTCTTCATCTGTCTGTGATTGAAAAAAGGAACTCCGCTGATGCATGGTGCGGCACAAGCCTCATGTACATCCATGTGGTAGCTTGCCAGCGCACAGACGACCGCTGATGTTGGATTCTGGACATTCAATGGAAATGGATGTTGCATGCTTGCATCATGGGTGATGGGTGTACATTGCATTATTAGCGGTTGCACATTGCAATGGTGGATGCTGGTCCACCGTCACCATCTTGTCAATGATGACCCTTATCCTGACCCCGATCTGCAATATGACTCCGACCCCCAATATGACCCTGACCGCCAATATGACCGCAACCCCCAATATGATCCAAAGGCCACGCTGAGTGCAGCGCATCACCAGAATACTCTACCACCCTTTCTTGTACCCCCAGAAATGCGCTTTTCTGCTTGTGTCAATCAGTATGCCTCACCCAAGTCTGCTGCACCGCAGTTGGCAGCTGTTGCATGCCACCCCCTGTGCATCCTTCTGTCCATCTCAAGGCTATCGCCGTGGGTGCCCAAGGCTCTCGAGAGAAGGGATCGCAAAAGAAATTGCAGCACATTGAATGGGTCGATGCGGGATATCTTGGGGACCGTGTGCTGGGCACAGAGGATAGCATTGCTCAGGTAGTCCCATTCCAATGAGGGCTTGTCGAAGGACTGCTAGTTCGCATCAGGGGTGTCCGGTCAAATTAGCCAACATATCGTTGAGTTGAGGGGAGCCACTTTGCACACCCCCCCACCCCCCCATGTGCAGTCACCACTACTGGGTGCAGCCGTCAATTTTGGTGCCTCAAGCGGTGCCTGCGCAAAGGGGGGGGGTTCAATGAGGCCTCTTTTTTCCCATGCTGGTGGCACAATTTTTGAGTGGTCCCCAGATGATTTTCTTGTTTTTTTTTTTGCTCGCACGGTTTGTGTGTCTAATGTTGCGTCCTGCTCTTCATAGTGCCTGTCTCCGACCCGTTTCGTCGCAACAATGGCCAAGTGCACCTAGACATGATAAATTGCTAAACAAGGAAGGCTGGCAGCATTGGGTGCCTAGCATGTGTGCTTATATCACTGTTTCTTGGTTTTTTTGTTGTTTCACAAAATCTGCGGAACGAAGGAGGTAATGTTACAGTGCCAACACTTCTTCAGAAAGGTATAATACTTTGTTGTAAAGTCCTGTATCTAGGCACGGCACACGAGGATGGGACTTGGAAGTTACCCATCACTTCGCATTTTTTGTCACTTGGGCAAAGTTTGTCAAGTACATGAGTACAGTGTACATGCAACAAGGGTGCATCATCCTACACGTTGTTCGTGGGCTGGAGATCATCTCAGTCCTTGTGACATCGTGTGATCATTTGTGCTCTGCGTTTGTGGTAACACAGGACTTTTGTTGCAAATTAGGATTTTCCTTCCAAACGATCTCCCCCAACATATGTAGAATCTGCGATGTGTGGATCTTCTCGGGAGTTGTATATGTAGGGTTCAGGGGGTGGTCCCTTCGGATGGCCTGTAGGGTCCCTGTCACCGAGGCCAGGCGTGGATATAATAGTCATGAGCAAGGTGGGGTTGGGGGGGCTGCTGAGCTAGGAGGCGGCGATGACGCAATGACAGTTACGACTGCTCTCTTTTCGCTTTACAGGCTGCATGTCCCCCGGGGGGAGGAGGGAGGGCGGTGTGACCGTACGTGCATCCTGTGTGCTAATTCGGCCAGACTGGTGAATAGGAATGGTAATCGTCAATGGAATCTATGCCGCCCATGAGGAAATGTTGAGCAGAGTACTCTAGTGTCCCAGCGGTATGCACAGGACTATGGATTGAGTGCCCTTGGTTCAAATCCTGGGTAGCAATATGCTGTGGCGCTTTTTTGGCAATCAGCCCTCTTATAAAAATGCTGCTTCGGCCAGACCGGTCAATCGTAATCGTAATTGTCTCTCCGCAGGGGGGGGGGGGGGGGGCACTATATCCATCCCTGACCCAAGCTCTGAAGGGGAAGGGGGGAGGGTCTGAGGAACGGGCTGCAACGACCTCCCCTGCACACAAACCTTTTTTCTTCTCAGGACGTGTTTTAGTGGACAAGATTTTTTTTTTAAAAGTGATGGGTAACCGAAGGCGGTTGGCAGGTAACCGATGGTGGTTGGCGGGTCACTGACAGTGGTTGGTGGGTAACTGACGGCTGTTGGCGGGTAACCAACGGCGGTTGGCGGGTAACCAACGGCAATTGAAGGCTAACCAACGGCGGTTGGTGGGCAACTGACAGCGGTTGGAGGGTAATCATCTGGACCTATGGGTTGCATCAGACTAAAGATGAAAAATTCCTGGTACCAGACACTCCAGCTTTTTTTTTTGAATTAAAAAACGTCCTGTTTCTTCTCCCCCATTCTTCCTGCCTTGCCCACCCTTTCGCTGTGCAATGCTGATTTCAAGGTGCATCCCAAAGTGTTCACAGAGTCCCTATTCAGTGTTGCGGAGACCGCAGGCACCAGCATCCGCGTAGGGACCGTTGAGGGGGTTGTCGTTGAGGACGGGAAGGCAACGGGTGTCAAAGTGGACGGCGAAGTGGTCCCTGCCGATGTTGTGGTGTGTCCCTGAAACCCTTTCTGTACCCTGAGCTGAAGCCTGTGCACATGTACACCCACATCCATGACGACACCCCCGCAGGGGTGGGGTGGGTGTGAGTCCTGTCTACTGTTCCTTTTTCAGGAGTCCAGCATGTGGCAAAAATGGGGGGGGGGGGGCAGCCTTACATTAGAACGGCCCACCACCATTGGAGGAGCCCCCCCCCCCCCCTAGACCATCGTGGGAAAAAACAAAATGACCTTGAAGAGGGTTGTTAGATCAAGCGCAAGCGCGGGCACCATATATCCCCCCCCTTTTTTGGGGGTCATTCGCGTAGGATACCCAAAGGTATAGTATCGGATGTCTAACCCCTTGTAAAATCATCATTTTGGGAGGCAAAATGATCACCCAATGAATGTTTCGATTTCGACCCCTACACGTGGGGGGGGGGGGGTCTGGGTCTGGGTTTTCTTACGCACAGCAGCACGCGCCTTCACTCTCCTCCTCAAACTACTAGTCCAGGAAATTACAGCATCCTTCTTGGTCCTGCGCATCACAGACCTCCAACCCTGGGTCCACGGTTTACCTGATTGGGGTTGCACGGTGATTGGCGAATGTGATTGTTCGGGTCAGTTTAACAACGTTACACCCCAATCAGTGATGTCAGATCTCACGGCATCTGTCAAATGGTTATCCAAAAAGCGGCGGTGGAACGCGAATGAACTGATATGGAGCATCCACCGAGACAACAAATCCCTGGACCGAGCAGGTATGGGAACAACAAGCAGATTCACCCACCTCCTCCACCAAGACCTCGAGAACCTGGTGTACTTCTCACTGCTGACAGACACATACACACAAGCCTCTGGTAAAGTGTGGTCACGAACAGGCGCTATCCCCATGGGGGGACCATTCAGCGCCCAAAGCGCAGACCTGAGATCCATCTGGGCCGCTAAACAACGGACAGACTTGATGAGACGAATAGGCCAGCTCTCCTTCTCACCAAGAGGACACCCACTGTGGACCACACCACGAGGGAACACGGTGTCCTTAGCGCAATTCAGGGACAACATCCTGGTAGGGGCACGGGGACCGTCCCCGGCGCACGAGATGCAAAATGTCTGTGACACTCTGTCAGAGGTATGGGACCTGCCAGTCCTGTGCGACTGCATGACAGATGAACAACGGGTATGCCGCCGCACTTGCACATCCCCCTCTCTCACGGCCATGGGTTTTACCATACACCTCGGGGACGACAGCCCTCCATTGATATATGCCCAGCCGTCGGGTTTGACAGCGAGCTGGCACCTGAAATACACAGTCACCCTCCAGTCACCACCACCTGCACAGGCCCACAAACACATATCCAACATACTGGTCAGTGCAGTACTCAATGTACAGCCCTTTCTCCACACATGGGCATCCTGTTTATTGAGTATCACATCCTGGGCGCAAGTTGCCCTCTTGTCTGGCTATTCACGACCCACTGTCTTGCGCGCGTTGCACTCCGCAGTGCCTCGCATCATCGCCCGAACGACATGGGACGTAGATCAGACACTTATATGGTGCGAACACATTACCTATAAACTGCCTTCCACCAGGGAGACAGTCTTTTTCCACCTCCATCGCTGGCTAAACAGCCATGCTATTTGGTCAACACAGGCGTATGCCTCATGGCACATGCCACATGCAGGGCTCTGCCACGCGCACTGCGCCGACTGGTGCCACGATTTTCCTATTTTATCTGCGCTAACGCCACTATTGAATCCCTCGAAACGCATCCCGTTGGGGCTATGCCCCCGGGGGGAGGGCCCATCACCTTTCCCTGTCTTATGAACTCAGAAATAGGTCGAATTTACAGGTCCGGTGGGTAAAGCATAGCGTCGGCCGATGGCGTACCGCTGCACACCCACTGTTTCGCATCTCTGTGGCCCACCCACAGGCATCTTCGTGTCTCTTGTCTTGCGACAGAAAGGTACCTATGGTCTTATAGGCCACTGACGAGCCCATTTTCTTTCTGCGCTTTGTGCTGTTGCCGCCAGTGCACACGTGACATAGCCCAGAGTTCCTTCGGGGTCTGGGACCCAAAAGTTTGTGTACCAAAAATGGCCCAATCAGATTTTCCCAATTGTAAATTCTATTGCCTTCGGCAAGGCATGCCGAAGAGAGACGAGAGAAGAGCCCCGGGCTACATGGGCCCAGGGGCCACTACGTGGGTCCTCATGAGTGCTGAAATATCCGTATTGTCACCCAATGACCACCCAGGCCCATCCCACGGGCGATAAGGGGTTCGAAAAAGGTCAAATTCGAAAAATTTCAAGTACCACTAGACAACCCAAACAACAGCAATGTTGGAGCTTGTGGGGGGAGGGGTGGTCCGGGCTACATGGGCTCAGCGGCCACTACTTGCTTCTCCATGGGTGCTCAAGTACCCATATTGTCACCAAATGATCACCCAAACCCATCCCCAGTGATGTATTAGAACGGCCGTACACCGTAGGAGGAGGGGGGGTACCCTCCCCCTGGACCCCCCTCCGCCCCCCCACCCCTCTTCACCTTCCAATGTTTGAGGCTGACAGTCAAATTTTTGCTTCGGTGCCTTCGGTGCCAACAGGATTTCAGCTTCAACAAATTTTGGTCCGCCTTTGGCGGGGACCACAGGGAGACCCTGGGAGGAGGGGGGTCCCAGCCAAACCCCCTTTCCCCCCCCTCCCCCCCCTTCTACTCCATCCCTGCCCCCGCCTCCTCTCTCCTAATGTGAGCCTGGGGGGTGGGAGTGCCAAGGGATAACGTCCGGAAGTGGTCGCTCCTCTCGCCTTCCGCCTCTTTGGGCTTCGGCAAAAAAATCAGAGTTCACAGGCACCTGCGAGTCCCGGCAGCCCCAATGAGGGGGGGTTGATGGGAGGCATTGGCGCCCAACCACAGCAATACCCTAAACACCAGCCACACACCAGTCACTTCCCCGGCACCAGCACCTGGGCCAAGCACAACACCAACACCAAAGCACCAGTGCTGGTACCCACAGACGACGCAGAGCCACGGAAGCAGCCACCCCTGTCCCAGAAGGTCCTTGGCCCCCAAGAGTAGTTGGCACACTCCCTGCCACTGACCGACCCTCTCCGTTGTTTAGAGAATGGGGCCGATGGGTTGTGATGGAGGGCTGATGGGGTTGTGATGGAGGGCTGATGGGGTTGTGATGGAGGGCTGATGGGGTTGTGATGGAGGGCTGATGGGGTTGTGATGGAGGGCTGATGGGGTTGTGATGGAGGGCTGATGGGGTTGTGATGGAGGGCTGATGGGGTTGTGATGGAGGGCTGATGGGGTTGTGATGGAGGGCTGATGGGGTTGTGATGGAGGACTGATGGGGTTGTGATGGAGGGCTGATGGGGTTGTGATGGAGGGCTGATGGGGTTGTGATGGAGGGCTGATGGGGTTGTGATGGAGGGCTGATGGGGTTGTGATGGAGGGCTGATGGGGTTGTGATGGAGGGCTGATGGGGTTGTGATGGAGGGCTGATGGGGTTGTGATGGAGGGCTGATGGGGTTGTGATGGAGGGCTGATGGGGTTGTGATGGAGGGCTGATGGGGTTGTGATGGAGGGCTGATGGGGTTGTGATGGAGGGCTTATGGGGTTGTGATGGAGGGCTGATGGGGTTGTGATGGAGGGCTGATGGGGTTGTGATGGAGGGCTGATGGGGTTGTGATGGAGGGCTGATGGGGTTGTGATGGAGGGCTGATGGAGGGCTGATGGAGGGTGAGGCTGAGGCGCTCCAATCCGATCCCCCCCCCCCCCCGCGATTCACCTGCCTCCCCCCCTCCCCCCTCCCGCATGCTCCTCCAGGTCATCAGCATGGGGCCTTGGAGTGCGCAGGCCCACGAGTGGGGCCTCAGTCTGCCTCTGGTGTACGGCCAAAAGTATCACAGTGTGCTGATGAAGCCCGAGCGGGTGCTGTCCCAGGCCGTGTTCTTCCAAGGCCTTGGCGACCCCGAAGTCTATCCACGACCCGACGGGGATGTGTACGTCACAGGTCTGCCGCAGGGCCATCGTTGCTGATACCTGGCCCTCTAGCCCACCCCAGGCCCTCTGAACACTTGTGTCCCAGCCCTCAACGCCCTGCGCTTGGCTGTCCCCTGGGATATTCTGCGGGCTGGGGGTGGAGAGGGGGGAGGGCTGCAGGATGGGGCACACGGCTGCAGAAATTGAGGAGGTAAGGGGCGTGTGGAGGAACAGGGCACCTGGGCCTCACGTACACAGAAACACAGCGAGGCAGGCTATGGACGGCCTGTGGACAGAGGCACGTGGACAGCACAAACAGTCAAACAACCCCGGCAACAACCAGCACATCCTCAATACGCCAACTATTGGGCGCCGCTGACACGCAAACGGCACATCCCGCCACATCCGGCACAGCTCCAACACACCAACTACTGGGCTCCGCGAACGCGGAAACGACAACAGCAGGAGCACCGGCCGCAGCGGCCGACAGAACGCAGCGACCCGACGCAACATGCGAAGGGAAGAACGGGTGACTGTCCAGGGCCCCGTAAAGAAACAATAACCCGACGGAATGTCACACAGGGGGGGCACTTCGTCGGGGCTAAATTTTGCGAGTAAAACTTTGCCGTTGAGGAAGGGGGCGAAATTTTTCCGGCCAAATGTTGGGGGCGGTGCCCTCGAGAGGTACTCGTGCGTAAGGCTGTCACGCGCACTTCCGCTTTCCGGTGGCGTTCCCGATGGGATTTTGGCAGCAACAACGTCCATCTAGTGACGCTTGGCTCCCCTGAGGAAACGCATGTCTATGACCATGTGTGTGGCACTGTCCTTCGTCGCTTGGCATGAGTTGCAGTGCCACCTACATTTGGTGGTGTGGCGGTTGTTGTGCAGATGTCACGAGACCTGGAACCTCCGCTACAAAAGCAGCCCCTTGGGCCTGCCATATACCCCGCCCCCTGCCTCAGCAGTCTCACTGCAAAGAGCCCGGCTGTATATCCTGCAGCTGCCTCTCCTATCACCGCAGCCTGATCCATCCCTCGAGCTGCATGCCCCATCCATCCCCGCAGCTAGAGGGGGGGGGGAGGGGGGGGGCCTCGCCCAGGGACATTGTCGCCAGGGGGAAATTTTCAGCACGTTTGAAAACCCCCACAGCTCAAAGTGCCACGTGCCCCAACGACTGCACTAAAACACACAAAGCATGCACGACCAAGAGGCTCCCAAATTGCAACTCAATGCTACAACATGGAGAAAAGGAGAAAGACCACCACCGATGCTGGTACACGGTCGGCGCATGATGTGATATGCATGTGCCCGGGACGAGTGGAAACGGTAGGTCAGCGACAACAACGCATGTGCCCCCCGCATGCCCCTGACCGCCGCCTTGGTGTCCGATGGTTGCACCCCCGGGGGGGGCGACTCCGCGGGTCCCAGGACGCCAACTACCCCTGCCCCCCCCCCCCCCCCCCCCCTAGGGGCCTTCGGCCAACAGTTAGTTGCCAAAGGTGTCGCCCCCAGGCGTCCATGGGCGCCTAAGGCGCCCGATGCTACATGAACACCAAAGGTGCCCCAAGGAAAATTTGGTCCAATTTGCACCTCAACGCTATCCTTAACCCAACCTTGACTCTAACACCCACCCCCAACCCTCAGCCTACTCCTATCCCTACACCTAACCCTAACCCTAACCCTAGCCCTAACCCTAGCCCTGGCTCTCACCCTAGGCTAGGGTCAGAGTGAGTGTTGGGGTCCAAAATGAAGAGCAATGATGTGGCAAAAGCAGCCATGAACGAAATTGGGGTGATCTTGTTCAGCCCAATCAACATGGCTGGCATGGCCAAACCAACTGGCTGCAAAGGTTAGGGTTAGGTTTATGGTGATGGTATGGTTAGAGGGAGGGCAAGGGGAGGTAAGGGGAGCCTGTGCCCCCCCCCCCCCCACCCCCCAAATCGCCGTACCTCCCCCCCCCCCCACCACCACCCCGAATTGCCCCACTTGGACGGGGCCCCCCGGAGCCCCCCCCCCCCCCGCCCCTCCTATACCCCCCCCATTCACCCTCCCTGAACCCCCCCCCCCCCCCCCCCAAAGGGGCCTCCGGCCAACAGTTAGTTGGGGGGGTAGTTGGCGTCCAGAACCGAGGGGTTGCCCCCCCCCGGGGTTGCACCTCTTCTTGATGGTCAGTCTTTGGGTTCAGGAGGTGAGGGAACTGCGTGACCGTTTCAGGTGGGGGCTGGTTGAGACAGAGGTCAGTCGTGGTGTCAGCTGTACCTGAGGTTGTGCCCACCCATCGCCATCTCGCACCTTCCCTGTGGTGGAGAGGCAGGCATGTCCCCGACCCACCTCCGACCCACCCTGGACTCACCCCCGACCCACCCCCGACCCCCGAGCCTCCCCCGACCCACCCCCGACCCACCACTGATCCACCCCCGACTCACCCACGACCCACCTCCGACCAACCCCCGACCCACCCCCGCAGGCAACACCCAACACCGAACACCCAAATCAATGCAAATATCCGGAGGTACCAACCAGCACGCTTGGTGGCCGTGCGGCGCCGACCCCGACTTTGCTTTGTGCGAAAAGACTACATGAGTGCAGTGCCTGCATGGGAGGAGAGGTAGGAATCACTTAAACCTGCCTGATTTCATGCAGCAACAGACCACCAGCGCAGGGGGGGGGTGGACTCAGACCCTGACCCCCCCCCCCCTCCCCCCCCCCCAGAGCTCCAAACCGTTGAGGAGGTCGCTTTTGGTCGGGAACGATGCAGTTCCGTGCCGCATGCAACGGACATCTCTTCGCCTCCCCAGGCTTCCCTGACAGCCCGGTGCTTGTGGAGGAGCAGCCGGGAGAAGTGGAGGTGCGTGCGGACGTGTGCGATCGGTTGGTGAAGGCTGTCCGCCAAGTGTCCTCGGAGATGGAGACGGCGGAAGTGCGGCTGACACAGTCCTGTCACTTGCCGGTCACGCGTGATGGTCCGTGTGCGTGCCCCCGAGCCCTGCGCAGGGCCCTGGTCCCAGACCGCCAGCGCGCATTGGACGGGAGGGATGGGGCGGAAAGGCGCGAGGCAAGGGCCAAGGGCCGCTTTTTGTGGAGCGGGCCAGGCTAGGCCTGTGCTTGAAGAGAGAGGGAGACCGCAGCGTAGTGCGGCGAACGCCTGTAACACATCAGGCGGAGGTTACTGACAGTTACTGTTGCCCCCCCCCCCCCCATGTTCAAGCACAGGCCCTGGGCCATCCCGTCCCATTGTTTGGTGTGTAGGTGGCGAGGGGGTTCATAGGGGCAGGTGTGCAAGAGGGAGACGGCTTTGCAGTACTGCAGTGGCATGTGATACAAAGCAGATCCCAAGATGAATGACACCCAAAAGGGGAATACCCCCATCCCCCCCCCCCCCCCAACCCTCTCCAACTCAGGGCCGTCCTTAAGGACATCGATACGTGTTCTTTTTCTTTTTGTATTGAAGACTGCCCCAAGGGACCGCTCTAGGTACCATTGAAATGCTGTCAGTTGCCCTCAGCCGAAGGGCACTGCGCATGCGGGCGGCCAAAGGGAGCCATGCATGCGGGCCGCACTCACACATGCACTGGCAAGGAGCAGCGCACCCGGGCAGCAGCTACCCAAGCGGGCAGCTGATGGGAACCACGCACGTAGGCAGCTGCAAGGAGCTGCGAGCGCAGGCTGCACTGGGCTGCCCAAGGGAGCTGCAAACGCGGGCAGCCACACGGAGCTGTGCACAGGGCTGTGCCCCCGCCCGCCCCTCCTTGCACCGGAGGCAGTGCTAGCGACAAAAGGCAGCAACCTCCCCTCCTAGGGTCGGGGGCAAGGCGGCTTGCACGGAGCATTGGAGAGCGCATTAGACAGAAACGGCATTTCAAATCTTGCAGTGAGCGATTTTTGACCACTGCGCATCCCATAGAGGTGGCATTCGCCGGCAGCACAAGTACTGATGCTCGAGATGCTAGAAGCCCTTGAAGCCCTTAGTGTGCTTCCGTTATGTATCAGCCACAAAACCTGTGCTGCTGTCGCTTTTGTGCGAGCAAAGTCTCTAGAATTTCACAAAAAAGGAAAGCCAAGACAAATTTGCTGGTTCTTTGAGATGTGCAACGATGGCAAGCATTGAGAAGTGGTTGCAGCTCATTTCACTCCTTCTGTTCCTCACGCATCCCCCATGCGACATTGGAGCAGCGCAAGGGGGTGCATTTGATGCATATCATGCACAATGCAATGATGCATCACATGCGCCGTGTTGTTATGACTGGTTGCATCCAAAGGGGTACAGAATTGGCAGTGCACCCATTTTGCACAT
The DNA here is from genome assembly GCA_964036045.1 of Eutreptiella sp. 'Long Island Sound 2002'. Classification (NCBI taxonomy): domain Eukaryota; phylum Euglenozoa; class Euglenophyceae; order Eutreptiales; family Eutreptiaceae; genus Eutreptiella; species Eutreptiella sp. 'Long Island Sound 2002'. The sequence continues at coordinate 12,564,510 of OZ038401.1, read as the reverse complement.
TTTCCAAATCTTGAAGTAGTGTTGTTGGGGATGGTTGGAGGGAATCCGCTAGCGGTAGGTTTGGCCACGCTTTGGCTTGGTTGAAACCAGTCTAGCGGTTGGCTGTGCCCCTTTTACGTTGTAGGGTTGAGCTACCCCTTTTAGCCACAAGCAGCAGCAACAACACAACAATATGATGTATAGATGTTGCCCAGTTGTTATTGCTTTCATGGACCCCCCCCCCCCCGCCTCCAAACGACGTAGGCCTTGCCGGATATTCTGCGCCATTCTGCGCCAAAAGAAAGAGGAATGCTATTGTTTAGGTGTTCAAGGACATTTCTGTTTTTTGGTAGTTTCGCCCCCCCCCCCCCCCCCAAAGCAGTGCACCACCATTTGGTGGTCCAGAACCCTTTGGCCCTATGTTGCATATCCCACGCCGGTGCCAGTGTTTGACAAACAAAGAAAGAATTGCCCAAAGAAGCATGCACAAATACTGAATGGCATTGTTGATGACGACTTGTGCAACTACCCTTTTGGGTGACCTGTGTGTGTTACACTTACCAAGTGCATAATATGTTGTGACTTGTGACTTGCATATTAGAATCTCAGACGCAGTTGATTTTGGTGATTTCGATTTTGGTGAAGCGCAGACCTGCTGCTTGCTGATGCGTACTGCAAAGTCGTGCTCGTGTTTTTCAAATATGAATTGTTGTGAGATGACTTATACCTAGTACGGAATTTAGATTGGAATACCAGAGTTCATGTAGTCATTTCAATGGAACTGGTCTAGCGGAGATGTTGTCCGCTGGAGTATCTCACAGTTATGGACCTCTCCACAGACACCAACCAACAAAGCCACCCGTGCTATTTTGGTCATCTCGCTGTAGAACTACGGCTGCCGCTCCAATTATCATTTACTATGCTGGGTGGCGCGGATTTTCTGCTCGACGGACAGACCCACTACGAGAGTTCGACAACGATGGAATTTTCAGATCTCGGATGAGCTGTCAGAATTCGACGGTCGTGGGATATGTCGATGTTTGGATGAAATCACCTCGAAGAGAGGTTGTTAGATCAAGCGCAGGCGCGGGCGTCATATACCCCGCTTTTTTGGGGTCATTCGCGTAGCATACCCCAAGGCATGATATTGGATGTCCAACCCCTTGTAAAATCATTATTTTGCCCAATAAGACCATCCCCCAATGGATTTTTTGATTTTGAGGCCTCTACCCCCTAAAACTGGATATCACTTTTTTGAGGGGGGGGGGGGTGGGGGGGGTGGGGGGTGGGGGGTGGGGGGGGGGTCAAAAGTTTTTGCCTAATAGGCTACAAGCAGTGGGGACGCATAGTGCTCGTAACACGGCCAGCGGTCCAATGGTAACGCAGCCGATACCAGGTTTGTGAGCGTCGGTTCGAATCCTGGGCTGCTGAATTTTAGCGCCGCCGCCGGCGGCGGCGGCTAAGTGCCCAGACTGGGGTTCGAGCTGCCGACCACACGGATGCCGGTCGGCTGCATTACCACTCGGCCACTGCTTGGATTGCAGGGAAGGGCCTCCCTGCTGCTTGGGGCTGCATCTTCCACTGACAAAAAACCCAAATTGTGTGTATCTGTCTGACTGCCTGCTTGCTGGCTCAGGGACTGATTGGCTGACTGTCAACCTCTCTTCGAGGTGCACTGCCGAAGGCAATAGAATTTTGATTCTTGGGTGAACTATGGAGGTAAGACAGTCTTTCGAATTGTGGATGAGCTATCGGAATCCGACGGTCGTGCAATCTTTCGAGGGTTGGATGCGTTTTGTATCCCTGGATGAATTAAGGACGTACGACAGTCCTCCGAACTGTGGATGAGCTATGGGAGTTCGTTGATCTTGTGATTTTTCGGATTTTGCACGAACTATTGGAGTACTAATGCAACCATAACGGCCCGCTTGGGTTTTGTATATATACTGGTGAAGGCAGTGATAATCTGGTACCCCTACCAGTTTGATAGTATACTTTGTCTATGCGCCTGCCCTGACATGGCACAATGGGTGTGGGGCCCCGCTGTGTACACTACGGGCATTTAGGCCCCGCATGAGTACCTTGTGTGTTGAACACTCCCGTTAAACACCCCTCTGCTTGGCTCTTTCGTCCCATGCAGTAGGGTGCGGTTTTAGGAATGTTTCATGAATGTCTTATGATTTTTCGTGATCGTTTCTCTGATTTATGGATGCACCCACATTGGAGGGTGGGTGGCCTATGGAGGGGTCCCCAGACTGTATTTTACTACTGTATTTTACTACTGTGTTTTTTCTGCTATGATTCCCTGCCCAGTCTGGGTATCGAGTTAATGCTATTTATATTTTCCGCTGGGTTTTTACATCACCTGACTATCTTTTTGCCATATCCGGCGACTGCGATCTGCACTCACGGATCCTGTTTGGCACGCGCGCGACAGAACAGCACCATTTTACGCTTTTACACTTGGAGTTAAATGTAGGCTTGGCAAGTTCCTGCCTGTGATTTATCATTTTGGACCATGCCACGTTATCTGTTATTCACCATTTTTTGTTAGTCTCTTCGCATGTAAAACAATGGGTGTCATCAAGATCCGCTCACAGCGATGATAACAGGGGCTGTGAAGACATGCGGCTACAACTGTTCCAGAGACGAATCTCAGACGCATTTGATTTTGGTGATTTCGATTTTGGTGAAGCGCAGACCTGCTGCTTGCTGATGCGTACTGCAAAGTCGTGCTGGTGTTTTTCAAATATGAATTGTTGTGAGATGACTTATACCTAGTACGGAATTTAGATTGGAATACCAGAGTTCATGTAGTCATTTCAATTTCAATTTCATATTGCACTGCAGGGTGTGTTGTTGACTTGTGCGTCATTTTGTAGGATTTATCTCAAGCGATTCCAGTGGGATAGAGAGACAAGAGAAAGAAGCAATGAAGATAAGAGGCAAGCGGAGGGCCATGGCATTATGCTTTGTTGCCAGGCTACACTATAAACTAGTGCATCTAATGTCATTCAGACTGGGGGCTAATTGTTGGCTGAAACCCCCACTACAACACCAGGGACCACAAGTGGGGCTGGTTGGAGATTTGGGGCCCTTCAAGGGTGGGGGCAAGCGTAAGGATGTGCAAGTCATGGCCTTGTGCAATTCGCGTGTGGCGGAGTCCAACAGTACAATTCTGTTGCTAAGAAACACGACAAAAGCCGCGGATTTTTTTCCGCGTTCCTTTCTTGTTAAGGATTTCCCAAGGGATTTCTCTTTCACAATGGTTGGTGCTCTAGGGACAACAGTAGGTGGGTAACCAACGGTAATTGTCTTGAGGACAACACTAATGGAAAACATGTTGGGGGGGGTCTAGGTTTGGGAGGGGTTGTGTGGGCATGCCCCACACTGGAAAGTAGATGCCTCTCATAAAATCAACATGTTTGTTGATAATTGACATTCAATAATTTTCATGACCCCCCCCCCCAAAAAAAAAACTTAGTACCCCGGGAAACTAAACTCGGCTGCACGCTCAATAAGGCTAGGGGGGGTACTAATTTTTTTTGGGTATCAATTTTGGGACTTGTGTGCCACGTGTGAGCTTCACGTTCTATTCAGCTCTCCTTTCTTCTGGCCGCATGGAACATTCAAATTGTGCATCTAACTTTGAGGTCCATGACTTGCTGGTTTGTAAGATGAACATTTCGAGACATTCTAAAAAGTGTATCCTCGATTTCTTCATGTTCCGTTTGCTTAGGAAGCTCAGGAGGGGTACTAATTCTGCTAGATTCCTCAATAAGGCTAGAGGGGTACCAAATTTGGGGGGTTACTAAATTTGGGGAGGGGTGTTAGTGTTAACAAAGTAGTGTGAGGTTTTTTTGTTACTGTGTGGCATTCTACGTTTTTGGATCATCATCATCATTGTCATCCTTGTTGCCCATCTACAAGGCAGGCACGCCCTCAAAAGTTGTCCTCACCATGACTATTTTTTGGTATGTACTATGTACATTTCCTGCAAACCAATCCAATGGTGTCATGTTTGCCTGTTGCAATTGAAGGCTGCCACCGCTGTGACATGCAACTGCTTAGTTCGCCGGTCGCACTGGTTTGAGGCAAACACCCACATTTAGAGCTTGCCAAATGCCTGTCGCGTCAAGGATGTTGCTCAGGTGATTAAGATCATGCTTTTTTCGACAATTTTTGGGGGTTTCCGGTTCGGTTGGTGACAGTGTTGTGTGAGGCTTCAAGACCATTTCCATTGCATGCCTTGCACATGGCTTGTACTTTCCCCGGGAGTGTTCCGTTCATGCCTCTCGTGCGTGCATGGTGTATGCCCTAGGCGAGGTAACCTATTTGGGAACCTATTAATGAACCTATCAGGGAACCTTTTAGGGAACCTATTAGGGAACCTGGTAGGGAATCTATGAGGGAACATATTAGGGAACCTATTTGGGAACCTATCAAGAAACCTATTAGGGCACCTATTAGGGAACATATCAAGAAAGCTACCTTGTGCGTGCATCGTGCATGCCCTGGGCGAGCCCTATGTATCCCATGTGCATGCCCCGAGTGTGTCTCATGCTTGCCCTGTGTGTGCCCTAAGTGTGCCCACTGCATGCCCTAAGCGTGCCCTTGGTTGGGCTTGAACTAGCCGTGTGCGGCGTACAGAAGGTCCGGCAATGGGCACAAACCGACCTGTGTGACGTGCACAGGGCCTACAATGGCACACCCGGCCCTGTGTGGAGTGTACAAGGGTGCGCCCCTTTTCTGTGGGCGGTGCTTGCCAGGCGTAGAGCTAAGGGACGAGCAGGGTAGGTCAAGGTGGAGCGGGGTTAGGGCAGGTCAAGGAGAGGGCGGCCAGGTGCCCCCAGATCGGGCGCCGGCACTGGGACAAAGAGACCCAGTGCTAGGCTTAGCTGAGTGAGACATGGCCCTGCACCGCCTGTAGACATGGTGTCACCACAGGGCGTGTGAGGAGAAGTGTCCTTCCAGGGCCTAGGAAGTGCATCTCATATGGCATGGCCGGCTGATATCAGAGTTGTCAGGCAGGCATACGGCACCCGCCTGCATCCCATGAGCCTTAAGATTGGCCAAAGCCGAAACCCAATCCAAACTCTGCACACCCCTCCACACCCCCTCTAAAGCCCTCCACGCCCCTCTATCCCTATTCCCCTCCACATTCCCTCCACACCCCCCGACACCCTCTCCACAATTCTTTGCACCCCCTTTGAAGCCCTCCACACCGCTCTATCCCTATGGCCCTCCACAGCCCTCCACACTCCACGCCCCCTCCGCACTCAAGCATGCCCCCTCCGCACTCAAGCAGAGTGTGGGACTGCACTAGAGTGGGGAACTGCACTGGGGCAGTGAGGCACAGCACATGGACAGTGTGGGATGGCATGGGAGCAGTATGGGTTTGCACTCGCGGAGTACGGGACTGCCAAAGGAGGGGAGGGGATTGTCGAGAGAGAGAGAGAGAGAGAGAGAGAGAGAGAGAGAGAGAGAGAGAGAGAGAGAGAGAGAGAGCAATGGTCGGTTCTCATAGACTGAATTCCCCCGCCATCGGCATTTCCAGCCTTTAGTCCAATATGTTGTGTCATTCAACAACGTCCGTCTATGTACAATGGGTGACTGAGTTATGTACACAATGTATCGACTGTCAGTCGGGGGGGGAGGGTGTGAGCAAGACTAATGTATATTGTACCGCCTATAGCACCACCGTACCTATGAACTGACCTTTAACTTCGAGAGGCTAGTTATATAGGGCATAGACCCCAGCCTAAGAATGCGGAGGACATTGGCTGTGCCACCCACTGCCCCCTCCTCACCAGCTCACCCATGGCCTCCATGGTGCCTACATGGGATGTAGTCGCCACAAGCAGGGCTCTATTGACATGGCACTGGTAGCAAGCACCCACTTGTGGGGCAGGTGGGTGTGAATGTGCAGTGTGGTGTGTTCTAATGGATTGTGTGCATACTTACAACAAGAGAGGCGTGGACAGGATGAACAAAGGAGTGGCAGTGCTAGGATGGGCGCCAACGTGGCACCCTTCCGGCTTGGGAGAGGTTGGTACATGTAGGGCATTGCCCTACCCCATCCTCGTGTCCCTCTTGCTGTGGGGACCAAGGGATAGGTGGGAGAGGGCACTAGGCACCACCTCCAGCCATCCCCCGGCCTCGATTCTTGATTGTGTGCTGCGAAGGGGAGCCCACTGAGAGGAGGGCTAAGTCTGTGGGAAAGTACGTGAGGAGCGGGGGCACGGTTGGCCTACAGAGCTTACCAACATCACTGGGCCCTTGGGGGGGTGCCCCAAGGGTGAGGCAGCCCATTGTGTGTGTAGGGCGTGCTGCTACCCAAGGGACGCCTTGGCCACCATACTGCTCATTGAGCGGGGTTGGAGGCGATGCCTCAGCATGAGTGCACCTTGCGCCGTGGAACACCGAACACTATCCCTACAGCAGGGCATCTTGCCCCTGCTGCAATGCATGCACCTTTGTAGCGTTGCCTACTACCCCAACAACAGTACACAGCAGTAGTGCACCCTGCCCATGCAGTAGGGTGCCCTGTCCTTGCATCAATGCATCCTGCCCTAGCAGTGGCGCACCCTGCCCCGCGGCCGCTGCCACCCCCAGGCTACCCTAGGCAGAAGGGAGGCTAGTGCCCAGGCTACCCTAGGCAGGAGGGAGGCTAGTGCCCAGGCTACCCTAGGCAGGAGGGAGGCTAGTGCCCAGGCTACCCTAGGCAGGAGGGAGGCTAGTGCCCAAGCTACCCTAGGCAGGAGGGAGGCTAGCGCCCAGGCTACCCTAGGCAGGAGGGAGGCTAGTGCCCAGGCTACCCTAGGCAGGAGGGAGGCTAGTGCCCACGCTACCCTAGGCAGGAGGGAGGCTAGTGCCCAGGCTACCCTAGGCAGGAGGGAGGCTAGCGCCCAGGCTACCCTAGGCAGGAGGGAGGCTAGTGCCCAGGCTACCCTAGGCAGGAGGGAGGCTAGTGCCCAGGCTACCCTAGGCAGGAGGGAGGCTAGTGCCCAGGCTACCCTAGGCAGGATGGAGGCTAGTGCCCAAGCTACCCTAGGCAGGAGGGAGGCTAGTGCCCAGGCTACCCTAGGCAGGAGGGAGGCTAGTGCCCAGGCTACCCTAGGCAGGAGGGAGGCTAGTGCCCAAGCTACCCTAGGCAGGAGGGAGGCTAGTGCCCAGGCTACCCTAGGCAGGAGGGAGGCTAGTGCCCAGGCTACCCTAGGCAGGAGGGAGGCTAGTGCCCAGGCTACCCTAGGCAGGAGGGAGGCTAGCGCCCAGGCTACCCTAGGCAGGAGGGAGGCTAGTGCCCAAGCTACCCTAGGCAGGAGGGAGGCTAGTGCCCAGGCTACCCTAGGCAGGAGGGAGGCTAGTGCCCAGGCTACCCTAGGCAGGAGGGAGGCTAGTGCCCAGGCTACCCTAGGCAGGAGGGAGGCTAGTGCCCAGGCTACCCTAGGCAGGAGGGAGGCTAGTGCCCAGGCTACCCTAGGCAGGAGGGAGGCTAGCGCCCAGGCTACCCTAGGCAGGAGGGAGGCTAGTGCCCAGGCTACCCTAGGCAGGAGGGAGGCTAGTGCCCAGGCTACCCTAGGCAGGAGGGAGGCTAGTGCCCAGGCTACCCTAGGCAGGAGGGAGGCTAGTGCCCAGGCTACTAGTGCCCAGGCTACCCTAGGCAGGAGGGAGGCTAGTGCCCAGGCTACCCTAGGCAGGAGGGAGGCTAGTGCCCAAGCTACCCTAGGCAGGAGGGAGGCTAGTGCCCAGGCTACCCTAGGCAGGAGGGAGGCTAGTGCCCAGGCTACCCTAGGCAGGAGGGAGGCTAGTGCCCAGGCTACCCTAGGCAGGAGGGAGGCTAGTGCCGAGGCTACCCTAGGCAGGAGGGAGGCTAGTGCCCAGGCTACCCTAGGCAGGAGGGAGGCTAGTGCCCAGGCTACCCTAGGCAGGAGGGAGGCTAGTGCCCAGGCTACCCTAGGCAGGAGGGAGGCTAGTGCCCAGGCTACCCTAGGCAGGAGGGAGGCTAGTGCCCAGGCTACCCTAGGCAGGAGGGAGGCTAGTGCCCAGGCTACCCTAGGCAGGAGGGAGGCTAGCGCCCAGGCTACCCTAGGCAGGAGGGAGGCTAGTGCCCAGGCTACCCTAGGCAGGAGGGAGGCTAGTGCCCAGGCTACCCTAGGCAGGAGGGAGGCTAGTGCCCAGGCCGCCCTAGGCAGGAGGGAGGCTAGTGTCCAGGCCGCCCTAGGCAGGAGGGAGGCTAGTGCCCAGGCTACCCTAGGCAGGAGGGAGGCTAGTGCCCAGGCTACCCTAGGCAGGAGGGAGGCTAGTGCCCAGGCTACCCTAGGCAGGAGGGAGGCTAGTGCCCAGGCTACCCTAGGCAGGAGGGAGGCTAGCGCCCAGGCTACCCTAGGCAGGAGGGAGGCTAGCGCCCAGGCTACCCTAGGCAGGAGGGAGGCTAGTGCCCAGGCTACCCTAGGCAGGAGGGAGGCTAGTGCCCAGGCTACCCTAGGCAGGAGGGAGGCTAGTGCCCAACCTACCCTAGGCAGGAGGGAGGCTAGTGTCCAGGCCGCCCTAGGCAGGAGGGAGGCTAGTGCCCAGGCTACCCTAGGCAGGAGGGAGGCTAGTGCCCAGGCTACCCTAGGCAGGAGGGAGGCTAGTGCCCAGGCTACCCTAGGTAGGAGGGAGGCTAGTGTCCAGGCCGCCCTAGGCAGGAGGCAGGCTAGTGCCCAAGCTACCCTAGGCAGGAGGGAGGCTAGTGCCCAGGCTACCCTAGGCAGGAGGGAGGCTAGTGCCCAGGCTACCCTAGGCAGGAGGGAGGCTAGTGCCCAGGCTACCCTAGGCAGGAGGGAGGCTAGTGCCCAGGCTACCCTAGGCAGAAGGGAGGCTAGCGCCCAGGCTACCCTAGGCAGGAGGGAGGCTAGTGCCCAGGCCGCCCTAGGCAGGAGGGAGGCTAGTGCCCAGGCTACCCTAGGCAGGAGGGAGGCTAGCGCCCAGGCTACCCTAGGCAGGAGGGAGGCTAGTGCCCAGGCTACCCTAGGCAGGAGGGAGGCTAGTGCCCAGGCTACCCTAGGCAGGAGGGAGGCTAGTGCCCAGGCTACCCTAGGCAGGAGGGAGGCTAGCGCCCAAGCTACCCTAGGCAGGAGGGAGGCTAGTGCCCAGGCTACCCTAGGCAGGAGGGAGGCTAGTGCCCAGGCTGCCCAGTGGTGCCTGGCTGAGGAATAGCCATCTCAGACGCATGGTCAGGCAAGGCGCAGCGCAGCTGTGGACCTGACCATCCCCTGGGCCCCGTACCCACTCACATCAGCCTGCAACCCCCCCCCCCCCCCCACACAGTGACCCCAGCACCAGCCCACTATACACACCAGACACCTGATCCTTGCCCTCCCCCCCATTTTTGAGGCATCTCCAATCCCATCCCCAGAAACAAGCGCTCATACACCACTGGGCCAGAGGGGCTGCATGCTCCTTGCACCCTTGCCCCTTCCTAGAGAACATGCTGGCGCATGGTGGGCGCCGATCAACCCACCAACCAACCTCTCCACACAGCTTGCACACCTGCCTACCCCCCCCCCCCCCTACACACCCCCTCCACACCCCCTCGAAAGCCTCCAAACCCTCTATCCCTGTGCCCCCCACAGCCCCCCACACCTCTCCACAATCCTGCACAACGTTCTCTGCAGGTGTTCCTGTGATGGGGCCAGTACCAGGCGTCACTGGGGCATACGTAGCCACAGGGCACAGCTGCTGGGGCATTCTCACAGCCCCTGCCTCAGGCCTGGCCATGGCTGAATTGATTGTGGACGGGGAGGCCAAATCCGTGGACCTGAGACCCTTCAGCCCTGAGCGCTTCCTTTGAAAGAGGCACTTTGCCGCTGGGACAGCCCTTGAGCACCGAACCGTCGACGGGGGTGGGAGGGCGGTGGAATGGGGGTTGGGAAGGGGCCGGTCCGGGGCCTGTGCTGGGCGCTGGTGGTGGAGCCCCATCAGCCCCTCAGAATTGTCGAAGTGCGTGAAATGGCCTGTGACCACTAACCTCTCGCTCCTCCAGAGGCTGGCAGCAGCGGCAGCCAACAACCCCAATGCAAGCTGGGGTCTTGAGGCCGAAGGATATAGCCACCCCCCGACAAAGAAGATGAAGTCCTTATGTCCATTTGTGGCTGCATTGTCAGTCACATGTCCAGTCAAGAAGTGCGTCGTTCTCTCTGTGGTTTTTGGACTCTGGCCATAACGTTTGCGTCATGTCTGGTGATGTGTGGTGTTGTCCAGGATGTATCAGAAGCGCTGGCAACCATAGGAAGAGGGAGGGTTAGGGTACAAGCGCTTGCAGTACTGAAGGACACCGCCTGTCTGCATACTCTGACCCTTGACCTTTCGAAAAATGCAGTAGGAGCCAGTGGGGCCGAGGCACTTGTAGCACTGAGGAAGGCCCCTTCGCTGCATACACTGAAGCTCAACCTTTGGGACAATTCAGTGGGAGAAGCGGTGCCTAGGCACTTGCAGCACTGAGGGAGTGGCCGTCGCTGCACACTCTGACCCTTTATTTGGGAGGTAATGCAGTGGGACCCAGTGGTGCCCAAGCACTTGCAGCTGCCACAGGAGTGCCACTGCCCATTGCCCCTTGCGATGCGGCATTGTAGCGCAGGAGTTCCACTGCCCACTGCACCCTCTAGTGTGGCTGCCTGACTCGATCCATCACCTCTGACAGTGTGATGAGACGTTGTCACATGCATACGTTGCATATTGCATACAGATCCCAGTTTGCTTGATGCCACTGGGGTCAAGACTTGTGCTAAAGTGGCGTCGTGGTGATCAGCTGGGGGAGCTGTTCGTGATGTAGTAGTGACAGGCTTTCATGACACACAATTCATTCGGACTTCTGACCTTCAACCACCCTGTGCACCTGTTGGGGCCCCTATTCCGCATAGAAAGGCGCCTACTGGCGCTGAACATGCTTCTTGATCCAACCGACGAGGATTCTGACATTCGCCGCCTGTGTTATGCTTCTTTGATTTTGCAATCGAGTGCGCGCGTGTGTATGTGGGTGTGTGATCGCTCCTGTCTGATGCGTTCTAGCCCACACGCACCACATCAGACCCCATACTCGTTCACTGGCATCCACTCAAACAAAAAATTTCGTGCATTGCAAATGATCAGCAGTGCGTGTGGATCGCTTTGAGTCTCCCCCACAGCTAGACCTGTGGAAAACGACCTCCTTGCCACAGTCCTGAACCCACTCAGCCTTTAGGCTTATGGTCCTTTAGCTACCCATCCTCATGAGGCTGAGTGGGGGCATCTATGGCAATCATGCGGAAAGGACAACTTCTGATTGCAGAAAGGCGCCCGGTGCCGTGTTTGAACAGGCCTTTGTTTTGACACTGCACCTGACGAGATCCAGTACATTCAGGCCGCCTTGACCAGTGCCCTGTTTGTGGCGTTCATCGTGTGTATGCTGCTCTGTGTGCTGTTCTGTGTGCTGTTCTGTGTGATGTTCTGTGTGGTGTTTCTGCAGAAAGGTGCCTAGCCACCACGATTTCCTGCATGTCCCCCATGTCCTTTGCATTGTTGGCCTGACAAGAATGCCTGCCTGTTGTCGTGCCATCCGCACGGTGGTTTTGGATGTGGGCGCGTCTGTGTAGTGTTGTGTGTACGTGTGTGTGTGTGCTGGTGTTTAGAGCTGCTGCTTGTGATAAGTAATGAATTTCATTCATATGGGCAGCCTGTAGCAAACCATTGCCTACTAGAAGGGTGGCAAGCGCTATGTCCCAATATATTACCCCCATCTTATGGCTAGGGTGGGGAGGTGAGGTGAGGGGCTTGGAGGAGGTGGTAAACACATGATGTTTCATGCTGCCTGGAACACTAATATAGTGGTTGACAATCCTCTGCAAGGAGGAACAGAAATTGGGGGGGGAAGGGGGGCAAAACAGCAGCTCGTGGAGGTTGCTGCATGGTGACATCCACCCACCCACACACACATCCACCAAGCTACAAGCAAATGCTCTCAACGTGCAATCTGCCACGCGATGTGTTGCAGTGGGCCATGCATCAGGGTGATCGGGTGGCACGGCTGCTGCGAGGCATAACCACCGTGACACTGTGGGTTACAACACATATGCACATGATGGGCAAAGCTCTGGAATGGGCCACGTTATAGATGGCCTACAACTGGAGGCATGTGCAAAAGAGCTGTTGATGATAGTGACTGGGTCTCAGGTCTGATTCAGCTCTTCAGCATTTAACAGCCTTGTCGGCCGTGTTGCTCATGCGACTCTCGCTGCTCGTTGCTTGATAATGCAGCGAAGACATACATTAGCCGCTTGGTAATGTAGCAGCTTTATTCACCATCCACCAAGAAGGCAGTAAAAGGGACCGCGATCGAAGGCCATCGGTTAATCTTGACGCAGCACCTGACCCTGAGGGGTACCATGGGATAGCGCGCATGTTGTCTGCACCCCGGATCAAACATTAGGTAGAAAGGTTACTGCAGGCAGCACAGAGCGTACATCGCTGTGAATACCAAGGTATCTTGCAGGCGAGGCACTATGATGGGATGTGGTACGGGAGGGGAGGCAAGTGGCTACACCACATGGGGCAGGTGTACGGACAGTGGCCCCCAGACACCCCCATGAGGTATGCATGTGATAGTAGTGGGTTGCGCGCAGCCCCCCCCCCCCCCGCCAAGCTGCCAATCCCCCCCCCCCCTCCCGCCGACCCCCCCCCCGCCCCAAGTTTTGACAGATAGCGGGGGGGTTGTCGCATCAGGACCAGTTGTAGTCCCCCCCCCCCCCGGGGCTGAGGCCGCTTACACGCACTGGTCATGAAAGACCTGCAAAGGCAAAGGGACACACTCCCCGATGCCGTCTACACATCCACAGGGGCCAAGCGCAAGTGCCCGGCCTGTTGAGCCACAGGAAAGGTACGACTACCCCCGTCCACACCAGTCAAGTCTCCCCTGAAAACGTTTCACAAAGGTGAAGTGGCCTACCACACACAAGGGTGTGGTGATTGGCAATCGCACATATACTTAGGCCAGGAACGTTAATAGCCCCTCCAGAGCCAACACCCACCGCAGTTGTTGACAGGGGAAGATGCTATGTCATATGACAGTGCCGTATGACCTGTAGCCCACAGCGAAAGCCGCAAAAAGATGTAGCCCAGAATTGAATTTTTCAGCTACACCTCCACTATGGAAGAGGATATCTATGAAACCCCAGTGTTCTACTATCGGCAATAGAACGCGCTAAATGAGCAGCTCATGCCTTTTTACTGAGGCCTTTTATTGTTGGGTGGTAAAAGATCATGAAATTGGAGCTGTTGCATGACACGGTGGAGTGTGCGGACATTCCACGACACACGCTCCAGATTACAGGAACACCGCTCGCACCTTCACACCGCCTTTTCCTTTTCAACATGTGCTCGTGGTTGCACACAACATGGGCTGCATCAACCTTTGAGCACCAGCAGTAGAAGTGGTCTAGTGAAGGACACGGTATTGTGTGAGTGCACCCAAAATTATCGAGACTGTCTCGCGCTGTTGCAGAACTTTTGCAGCTTCGATAAAATCAAGTAGTTCAGCAGCTTTATGTTTGGAAGGTTGGCCAAACGGGGGGAACAGGCCATCATGGTAGGGCAGTGTTGAGCAGGGTGTCGAGGTACTGTGCCACCCATCACCCTCCCATTGTCCACAGCTGTGTTTGCCATGCAAAAGATCAAGTCTATGCTGTGCTGCGGCAAGGGGGCGGCGGATGTCAAGGAAGGTGCGAACGCTCCCGCCGGCAAACTTGGGGGGGTTCCAACGACCCACGTTCCTGTGGCCAAAGCCCACCCTGACTGGCTGGACAAGCCGGTGAAGTATGTTGTGCCCACTGCAGGCTTGATGCTGCCTCCGATGCCGCTCTGTTGCAGGGGAGGGTACATTGGAGCGACGGGAACTGAGAGGGTAGGAACCGGTTTGCCCATCAGCACAGGGAAGCCCAAAGGTACGGACGATCCCTCTTGAGCAGATGAGCCTTCAGGCACAGGCACAGAGGGCATGGGGGAGCCCTTGGGCATGGGGGAGAGCCGGCACACGCACTGGGGAGCGTATCCGCGCGTCGGAGCGCATAGGGGGGGCCAACAGGGCTGAAGGAGCCCACGGGTGAACTCACAAACGTGTGGGCTGTCCCAGGGCCCGCGTATGTTCGCGGCCATGAAGGCAACTGCAGGTCGGACCGGGCCGACCTCGATGGTGCCAGGCTGTGAATTAGGGGGATGGTCCCAGGCTGAGACTAGGGATGGACATGGGATTGATCTGATTTATTGGGTGGTTGTGGTTGTGATGAGCGAACCTGACGCAACAGCACTGCGGTGGCACTTTGGTGGAACGTACGGACAGGGCTGTGTTGGGATGAGCTGTGGCTGTTGCCGCCCGTACCGGTGTTGTGGCAGGTTGACACCGTAGCCCCCCCCCCCCCCCCCGCTCCCGTTTTGAAATCCTTCTTGGTCATCGGTCATTCGCCAGTGCAACGGAGCAGCCTGCCACACCGCAATGTGCTGCCCAGAGTGCGAGTGAGCGGGTCCTGGGGGGCGCACCGCGCGCTGTGCGAGAGGGCGGCTGTTCTCCACCGCTGGTACCCACGGGTCCCAGGGCCCCAAACTCCGCACCCCCGATGCCATTTTGAATGGATCGTGCATGCCTCTGTAGGGGGGTGGTTTGCAGGGGGTGTTCCCGGGACAAACAACGTAATGATTGGCGCTGTGCGAAAACGCCCCCTGTCAGCCCCATCCGAAGGGAGCCCCCTCCCCCGGGAAGGCCCAGCACCAAGGCCAAGATGGCAAGTGTCACCCCAGGGCACGGCAGAGCGAGGGCACACCATCCCTCTCTAGCTTCTTGGGCCACTGACAAAGAGGCCACGCAAGTACACGACCGCTGGACATGGCTGTCCGAACAGCAATGAGCCCAGGGGCTGAACCCCCGGGGGGGAGGCGGCCGGGCCTGGTCCTTTGTATGCCCCCCCCCCCCCGCCCGGAGTTTTGAAAGATAGTGGGGCGGTGTCCCATGCTTCGTTGAGAGGGGTCCTATGCCTTTAGTCCTTAAGACCCTTAAGACTTTCTTCCTGGCAAAGACAAGATATCACTACTATCGCATGCATACCTCTATACCCCCATGCACCCAGACACCCCCATGAGGTATGCATGTGATAGTAGTGGGTTGCGCGCAGCCCCCCCCCCCCTGGCCAAGCTGCCAATCCCCCCCCCCCCCCACCCTCCCGCCGACCCCCCCACCCCAACTGCCCCCCCCCCCCGCCCCAAGTTTTGACAGATAGCGGGGGGGGGGGGTTCGCATCAGGACCAGTTGTAGTCGCCCCCCATGGGGGCTGAACCAAGAGCCAAGGGGACAGCAAAGGGCCTGTTCCGTGAGTGGCTCTTGTGTCGTGCGGGACGCCTCGGGCCCTCCAAGTCCCGGGGGCATGCGGTTTGTTGCGCCCCTGCCCCCACCCCCACCCCCCAAACGGGCCAGTCCGGTCATAGCCCCGGCGGTGCCTCCGCCCATCTGCCCCACGTGGGCACAAGAGCGATGGTGTTCAGGGCGCAGGGCGCGGAGACTCAGACCCTGGGAGTCCAGGAAGCCCAAGCCCCCCCATGAGCCCATGATGCGGTGGGACTGGGGTGCCTCTCCCTCCCTCCCTCCTGCCTCCCCTGAAATGAACGAGGGCAGTGTGCCGTGGACCCATGCCTTGCCAAGTAGAAGTGCTGCCTGGCCATGCCAGGGCTGCTTCGCTCTGTTCTCTGTCTCTCTCTGGACGTTGCTGCCGTACTTTTGCGTTAACACTTCGTTGAAAATTGTGCCCCGTGTGTGTGATACGCGAGCTTGTTTTGCCGTGCGTGGCTTGGTTGGGTGAAGGCTGTGAGCAAACACTGTGGAAAGATTGAATCATGATCATCAGCCCCTCATGGCCGTGAACACTATCCCGAAAGTCATTTCAAGTGCAATTTGCGTACAATTGTTACCATGCGGAATCCCACCAACAAAATTTCTACTTGGCAATAGTATTAGGTCACTATTGGGCGCTAAATCCTGTTATCAGAACCCACGGCGGTCAAACACGTCAGTTCCTCAGAACTACTCTGCGGTGCCTGCCCGTCCCGCACTCTCAGGGATTTCGAAGTCATCTGCAGCCACAACTCGTACCTCCACGGATTGCAGATCATGGCAGGGGCATCCACAGACGGTCTTAAACTTGCCCTCGACAAGGGAGCTCGTTGTATTGAGCTCGACGTGTACGCCAAACACCTACACGCAGGTGTGCGGGGCGGCCCAGGGCGGCCCAGCGCCGGCCCACTTCAGGGGGGGCCTCTGGGGCTCTCGCACTGTGTGGGGGTGGCGTGGGGTGGGTCGTCGATGACATCGTCGCATTTCACACGGGGCAGTGGTCGGACTGTGGAGCAGAAATATGCAGACAGCAAGCGGTGGGTCATGGTCAGACCTTTGCTTAAGGTGGGTCCCACCCTACCCCCTGGGGGGGGGGTGGGTGGGTCTGTGGCCTGTGGGTGGGTGGGTTACTTTGGTTTTGGGCAATTTGGCCCAAAGTGCCTACTCCCCCCCAGGGGGGGGGGGGGGGGGTAGGGTCGGGGTGGGTGGGTTGGCCAGTCCTGAGGCAGCCCCAGAGGGACCCCCTCCCCCCCCGTTGGTAAGCAAAGGTCTGGTCATGGTGATCTGCAGGACAATGAACATAGAGTGCACATCGAACACTAACTGAACACTTCTTGATGTGCGCCAAAGGCACGGAGAAAGGTCTTCTGGTCTCTGAAAGAAGTGCCTCAAACCCAGGTTTTCAGCCGATTCAGGGGGGGGCGGGGTGCAGGGGGGAAGCCCCCCCCCCCCCCCCACGCCTGGTCAATGGCACGGGCAACAGCCCCGTCTCCGGGACGGCCGACCCCCGGAGTAGTCAAACAGGACAAGTCATCCAAGGGCTCCGTCGGCACAACCAAAACACGTTCGGACCCACAGAGGGTCAGAATGAGCAGTGGCGAGAGGCCAATGGGCACCGCCAAAGGCAACCAAATAGACACCGAGGCCTTGTGCCAAACACCCCCCCCCCCCCCCCGCCGCCGGAATGAAAACCTTAGCAGGGCCTTGGCATACATACACCCCTGGCCCCACAGTGCCATAGCCCCAGGCCCACATGCTCGCAGCCCTGCCCAAGCCCCACAGTCCTGCAGTCCCACAGTCCCACAGCCCCTCAGTTTGACAATCTCAGAGCCGCCCACCGTTGGTTTAGAGGTAGGCTCACCAGACGGAAGAGACAAGAAGCAGGCAACGATGTGCGAAAGGCATGCTCCACACCGCATACCCATGGCACCGCTGTGGGAGTTGATCATTGCGGTGCGGAAACTGGCAGTGCGATACCGCGAAGCCCCTTGTGTACCACATGAATTTCATGCCATGCAGTCAACTGCGTGTACAACCAAGACAGAGAGTTGGTAATGCACCACCGTGTGTGGTACTGTGGGTTGTGGGGCTGTTGGGCTGTGGGGCTGTGGAGTAGGACAGCTGGTGTGCTCTTTTAGTTTTGAACCGCCTGTGGAAGTGTGAAACTGTGGCACGCATGGCTGTGGCAGCGTGCCACTGGGGGGCCAACCGCCCACGCCCCAAAGCCCCCTCCCACTTCAAATGGGACTCTGAGATGTCTTGTTTTTGAGAACGCCAGAGCTCCACCTGACACTGAGGACTGTACCTTCAACAGCACATGCCTATTCAGTGTTGCCAATGATCTGCGCTGCATGACATTGGGGTCCAGTTGGACCACCCCCTAGCCCCAACCCAACCATCCGCTTGGTGGTGTGTGTTTGTTGTTGTTGTTGTTGTTGTTGTTGTTGTTGGGGGGGTTTGTGCAACATGCCGAACGAACACCCCACCACAGCATGAAAGGTGCATGGTGCACACAACGTGGTGGCGCCTGCACCGTTGTAGCCTGGCTATGAGCCGCGGCGACCACGGGGGAGGGGGCTTTGTGTATACTATCAGTCTACAGGACTGTGGGGCTGTGGGGCTGTGGGGCGATGGGACTGTGGGGCGATGGGACGGGGGGGGGGGGGCGATGGGACTGGGGGGGCGATGGGACGGGGGGGGGGGGGCGATGGGACTGGGGGGGCTATGGGACGGGGGGGGGGGCGATGGGACTGGGGGGGGGGCTATGGGATGGGGGGGGGCTATGGGACTGGGGGGGGCTATGGGACGGGGGGGCTATGGGACTCGGGGGCTATGGGACTGGGAAGTCTGCAGTTGGCTGTTGTGTTGTTGCAACCCGCGTCCCCTGACCCCCGACCCCCGGCGACAAACTCCCCAATCCCAACCCCCGGCAACTGGCCTGGCCCTGGGAGGACGGGGGGGGGGGGGGGGGCAACGTGAGGGGGCCTGACGGTGTTCAAACTGGTGTGGACAGACCACCCCCGGCGTCACATATCTGTGGCCTGCACTCTGGAGGCGGGGAGGGGGGGGGGTGGCGCGCGCTCCCCACCATCGACCGCTTCCTCACCCCCCCCCCCCCAAAAGGGGCTGTGGGGGAGGTGGCCAAGCAGCCGGCAGGCCCGCCAGGAGGCACATGGTGCGTTTTGTAGAGGAGTGGGAGCCAATGGTCACCCACGGAAGCGTCATGAAGGGCTATCACGTGAAGGTGACCGGAAGCGTCTCTTTCGACGACTGCCTCAAGTTCATTGCCGACAACGGATGGAAGGACACCGACGACCCCCTCTTCCTCATGATTGAGAATGTGACGGACAGCGCGGCCGAAACCGGCAATCGTGTGGACCCTGTGCCTCAACCGCACGTACATGTTGTGGGGGGACGGGGGGGGGGGTGGCGTTCCCCAAAGACTGGTGTGGTACCCTCCCCCCCCCATTGTATAAGCCACGTCCTTGTCCAAGCTACAGTAGGCGTAGGGACCGTAATAATTTTGTACGTAATTTGATTGCGTACAAAATCTAGTGCGGCCACATAAGACATGGGTTTGTCGTCACATTTGCCAATTTCAGCGCATGTGGCCCCCTGCTGATGTACCAGGAATTTTTTTTTTCATCTGATGCATCCCATAGGTCCTGAATTGCCAATTTCAGCACATGTGGCCTGCGCATGTGTGGCAGTTGTATGTGTTGTGCGCAGACAACGCCCTTGTCCAAGCTACAGTAGGCGTAGGGACCGTAATAAATGTGTACATTGGCGTAGCTTGTACAAGGGGGGGGGTGTTCCATAAAGGCTGGTGGGGTACAGTGTAGTACACGCGGTGTGCAGTGCTGTGGGGGAGGGGGGGGGTGTTCCATAAAGGCTGGTGGGGTACAGTGTAGTACACGCGGTGTGCAGTGCTGTGGGGGAGGCGGGGGTACCGTTTAGACCCCCCATTGTATAAGCCACGCCCTTGTCCAAGCTACAGTCGGCGTAGGGACCATAATAATTGTACGTAATTTGATTATGTACAAAATCTAGTGCGGCCACATAAGGCATGGGTTTGTCGTCACATTTGCCAATTTCAGCACATGTGGCCCCCTGCTGATGTACCAGGATTTTTTTCCTTTTTCGTCTGATGCATCCTGAATTGCCCATTTCAGCACATCTGGCCTGCGCACGTGTGTGTCGGCAGTTGTATGTGTTGTGCGCAAGCCACGCCCTTGTCCAAGCTGCAGTAGGCGTAGGGACCGTAATAATTGTGTACATTGGCGTAGCTTGTACAAGGGTGGGGGGGGGATTTGGGCCACCTGTTTCCGTCGGTCTGGCGTGTCTGTATGTGTAATTTCTGCGGCCCTGCCATTCCTTGCACCCTCTCAACATCAACCCCAACCCCCACATGCGTTGCAGGCCCTGTCGAGCTGTCGTGTGCTGTCCCACCCGCTGCCGTAGTCCATCTCCATCACATGTAGCACCCCCCCCCCCCCCCACCCCAATGCACCCCATGAAGGCCCCGAGGCAGGCGCGGCTGGAGCCAAGTGGCGGGTGCACACCTGACCCTGTGAAGCCCCCCATGCACACAGACGGTGAAATGCGTTGCAGATGCAGCGTGGACCGGGGCCTCTGACGATATTACGGTGCCCTGAGGGCAGTTAGCAGTCAGCCGGTGGTACTTGAACGGCAACCGACGCCGATTGGCCGCAACCGCTTGTGGGTTTTGGTGGGCCCGTGCCCTGTTGAGGCGCAGGCGTACCAGGGGCGTCTTTTGGCCCCATGGTTGGGTGACCCGCTCTGTCACACTGCCCACAACAGTAGTGGCCCTGGTACACGGTCCACATCAATAGTGGCCACAAATGCCCCTCGGAGTCCCAGGCCGGCCCCAAAGTGATGACGCCAGCAAAGCGCTGTCCGCGGAGGGGGCAGAACGCTGGATGTCTGAGGATTGGCCCCGCCACTCCGCTCAGTCCACTTCGGCCGTGACGCTGAGCACTTGCGATGCTTCGTGGACATGAATTGGGCTCGCATTGCCTTGGCCCCAGCGGCTTTTTGTCCGCGAAAACAGTAGCCGCATTTGTTCGATGCCTGCGTCACTTTGCAATCATTTGGGACGTGACGTGAGACACCCTCATGTCAAGGCATTGTGAATTGGCGGTCTCAACCGTCGGTCATGGCGATGGCATGGGGCCAGTAAGGCAAATCTGGAATCTACTCGTCGGCTGCCAGGGCCAACAGAAGGAGCAAACCCCCGAAGGACATGGTGATCAGTGGGACCATGTGGACAGGGGGTCGGTCGAAGACTGCTTGGCCCTTTGCCCTCTGCCGGTCTGCACCAACGCAGCGGCACTTGGGGATGCCGATGGGGTTTTTTTTGGTGCCTTCAGCCTCAGCCGTTGTTTTGGTGACCACAGGCCCCACTGGCGCGTGCTTTCAACACAAAACAACAGGACAAACGGTTTTGCAACATGGGCCCAGGCTCCCGCAGCGGCGTCCGTCGGTTGAGGAACGCCTGCCCCATTGTGCGCAAGGCAAATGCTGTTGGTGGCGTTCCACCCGCTTTGGCATGTGGAATGTCCAAATTGTACCCAAGGAACAGTGGAGGTCTGGTTTCAGCCAGAACGCTGTGCTGTGATGTGGGGCCTGCCTTTGCAGCTTCACTGGGGTATCTGAAGGTTTTGCATCCCCCCCCCCCGCCCCCACCCGCACCACTTTCTTGATGCTGTGCTGTATGCAGACAACGCTTTGAAAAGCATAAATGCAGGGGGCTCTCACTCTGACACTGACAGTGCGTTTCATTTTCTCACACCCATTTGCTTTGTCTTTCATTCTCGCGCCTTTGAGTGGTTGCAATCAGGCCATAGCTCTTGGGCTGTAGTACGCAACTGTCTTCCAACAGCGCGGAGGGGCTCATGAAGCATGGACGGGCCTCACGTGAGGCAACCTAAAGGAAGGAGGGGGGAGCCTCTTGTCATACAGGGCGGCAGCTCTCCAGCAACCCGCGCGACTTGCCCCTTGGGTGAGTTTGGGGGCTGGAATGGGTAGAAGCCCGATGGACTATTGCTCCTTAATATGATTTCCTTCCTTCCTTCCTTGGGCTGTAGTCCGCAGGTTGTTTATCCATCCATCTACACTTCCTCTGAGCCCACTTCAGTTAGGTCCTGCCCCCGTGCGGGGCAGTGGATCAGAGGCCAAAGAACACTTTGTGCAAATCGGCCTCCAATTTCCGGCCCTTGTCATCAATCTCAAGTTTCTCCCAAGGAAACCTTTTGTGATGGGGGTGGGGGCTGGGCTGGTGGCTCAGCTGGGGGCAGGCCAGGGCCCCCAATGCCCCCCGCCCCCCCTTAAGGGCCTTACGCAATGGACTGCCTCCAGCCCCCGTGCGCTAGCTCTGCCCTGTCTGAGCCCAGCGCCCCCATCCGACCGTCGCTTTGCTGATTGCGGTCTTTGTGACCCCGAGTGCGAAAGGGCAAGTTGTTGTGGGCGTAATGGGCCCAGTCATGCCTGAAGAGGTGGTGTTGCTGAGCACAACGTTGCACTTGAGCCTGCAGCCGACTTGTTGTGCCTACGGCGGTGCGCAGGCGCACGGTCATGGCACTAGACACGCCGTGACGCTGCTTGTCACTGGGCCGTGTGAGACCGCGTGTCGGTCACCAGAAGAGGGACGAAGCAGTGACCCTTGGGGGGGGGGGGGGGGGGGCATCGAGTGACTGATCCAGCCACCGTTCCCGTGCTGTCCCCCCCCCCCCCCCGCCCCAACACCCCACACCCCTGTGTTGCTCCCATTTTGGATTCGGATTTGGTGGCTGGTCTTAAGGCTCAGAAGGCGCTTGGGGGGGGGGGGGGGGGGCATTGCGTCCCCGTCGCCTACGCATATTGGGCGGCCATGCCATGTGAGATGCACACCCAAGACCCTCGACGGATCTCCCTTGCACGCGACCCCGGGTGCCTTCTGGTCCGTGGTGGCGTAGGGCCCCGTCCCGCTCGGCCTGCAGGGCCCCCTTGGACCTTGCCCAGGCACCCTTGACGGGGGCGCTTGGTCGCCCACTCCTTGGCCTTCCCGCACCATGCCTCGCCTGTGCGCGGGGGAGACCCAAGGCATAGCCGGGCCCACGACTTCGCCGCGTGTTGCCCGAACATCCCCTTGGGGTGGCCATTCCCCTACGGGACTAATGGCGGGCTTGCTTCTTGGGCCCCCGCCAGATGCTCAACCCAAAAAGTTTTGACAAGTTTGTGTGCTTCACCCCCCTTCCACCTTGTGCTCTTGTGCAGCCCTGAGCCGGCGTCCGCTGCCCTGCAGCGGATGGACTGGTGCCGCCCTCGCATACCACCTTGGCCGGCCACCCCCCCCCCCCCCCCTCCCCTAGTCAACGGCACGGGCAACAGCCCCGTCTCCGGGATGGTTAATCCCCAGAGTAGTCAAACAGGACAAGTCATCCGGGGGCTCCGTTGACACGACCAAAACACGTGTGGACCCACAGAGGGTCAGAAGGTGTAGTGGCGAGAGGCCAATAGGCACCACCAAAGGCAAACAACCTACTACCAGGCCTTGTGCCCCCCCCCCCCCCGCCCAACCCACGGCAGTCTGGCTCCCCGCACCCGTTTTTCCCCCTCGATACCTGTTGGCCGGCCCAACGCACACCACGTCGCCTCGCCTGCCCCTCCTCTTTGGCACGTGCCATGGACACTGCGTTGACATGTGGTTGTGCTTCATGTTTGGCCTGTTTGGTGGCCAGCTCAGGTGAGCGGGTCATGGAGGCACCGTCGGCCGCACGTCGTGCTCACGGGGGTGGGGGCATGGCCCAGGGGAGTCGCCCCCCGCGGCGCGCTGCCGTCAAGTTACACTAGGGCCCTTTTGGCAGGGCGCCAGCAACCCCCGCCCGGGGCGGGTGGTGGGACTCGGCCAAGGGCGCAACTGGCGACTGAGAGGTCCGCCTGGAAGGGTAGGTGGGGCGAGGGCGGGGCTAGCTTAAGGGGGCGTACCGTGCGCTGTGCGAAAAGTTGGGTGTTCTCCACCACCGGGAGTTCGGTAAGTTCAGAAGATTGAAAGGATGTCATTGAATGGCTGCTGCAGTGGATGGGGCTATAGGGGGCAGAATTTAGGTCCCTGGGACCCATGGCAAGCATCAGATGTTTGAATTTTTGAGTTTTGAATTGATTGTGCATGATTCCGCAGGTGCGTGGTTTTCAGGGTTGTTACCTGGATAATCACCGTAATAATTGGCGCTGTGCGCGCGCTGTGCGAAAACGCCCCCTAAAAGGCACCTGTCGTCCTCGTCTGCCCCAGCCTCCAGGTCCACATCCAAGTCCGGGTCGCCCCGGGGGGGGGGGGGGGGGGATCCAGCTGTGGCTCCTCCGCCAAGAACAGGGCGGCAAGGGTCCGTTGTAGCCCGTCAGGTGCGCCGTCTCGCTCGCGGTGGCCCCCCGGCACCAGGGCCACCAGCACCCCAGCAGCGGTGGGAGGGCGGCGCTGTGACCCTCAGGATGGCGCATGTTGTTCCCGCGATGGGCACTGGGCCAGTGACAGAGGTACCATCACCCCCCCCCCCCCTAAACCCTCCCCCCAGGGTACCTCTGAGGACGGTCCAGGTTTTGCGCCAGCCCCCCGTTGTGGGGCTCCCCCGTGTGCCATGTTGCTCCCCCTAAAATTGCTGTTTTTTTGGCACCTGGCAGTCACCTCGCAACGCTTGTCAGATCCAAACCAGGCTGGCCCGCACGGATGGGAAAGCGCCACATCCTGCCCTTTTTGGGCCTATTCATGTCCCCTACCCTCACCCTGACCTGGGGTTGAATTGTCGAATCGGTGTTTTGTCCCATAAACGCACCCCCCACGGAGTTGTTGGTTGGGTCCCCCCTAGATCTCCCCCACGTGAAAACCTTTTGTTGGGCGGGGGTGACAGTGTGGGGGGGGGGGGGCGCCGGGACCGGACCCTTTATGCCCAATGGTACGCCCCCCCCCCCCGTGGCGGGGTGACAGTGTGTGTGGGGGGGGGGTAAATAGATATCGAAAAAATGACCCCCCCCCCCCTTTTCTTTGGGTCGAAAATCACGGATCTGTTGGTTTTTTTTTGATTTTGAGCAGGAAAAGTGTTTTCCGGTTGGTGGGGACCACAGTGCACAGCCTCTGCGGTCTGGTCTGCGGAAGTTGTGTGGAGGGGATGCGCAACGGTGCTAACGGTGCTGCAACGCCCCCCCCCCCCCCCTCTAATGAAGCTCCAGACCGTGGCTCGCCGAAGCATGGCCTGGTCTCTGCACTAAGGACAGGGTCTCCTTTGAGGGTTGTTTTCCCTGGTTTCGGGTGGTGCTTAGGCAATCGGGGCGAGGGGTATTACCGCTCGGGTTGACTGGACTGTACATCGCGTTCGGGACGTTGGTCATGATCCATTGCAAAGGCCATGCCGCCATCAGAACGGGATGTGGCCGTCTCCATCTGCCCCCTCTTCGTGCCCTCAGGAATGACTGAAATCGTGAAGAAGCACATCCCAGAGCATCGGCTCATGCCGCACTGCTCAAACATCGAGAACACGCCCTTGAAAGACCTGCTCGGCAAACTGATCATCGTCAACGGTATGGGCCCTGCACGGCGCTTGGCAGGACGGGCCGGGCCAGAGTGATGCATGCAGCGCCGGCGCTGGCGGTGGGGCGGCGCGTTTGTCCTCTGCCTGGCCCGGCACAGCCAAGCCCAGCAACCCATGATCATGTCCAGTGCTTTGCTGCATTCCGTGTCACGTGGATGCCTGTGCCTGTGCATCACCTCTCCTCCACTGGTCCCTTGTGGGGTCAGACAGAGGGTGCACCAGGGGGGTCCTTAAGAGACTAGATCTTTTGTTTTAAGCACCGCCCTTAGGGACCGCCCCAAGGGACCATCAACCGCCAACCACCAACCGCCATCAACCGCCAACTGCCAACCGCCAGCAGCGACCAACCGCCAACCGCCAACCACTGCCAACCGCCATCAACCACCAATCCCCAACCACCAACCACCACCAACCGCCAGTCGCCAACCGCCAACCGCCCACCGCCCACCGCCCACACATGGTGTGCCCGCCGGCTTTTTTGGGAAAACTGTGTAACGGAACACTTTTTTTTTCCCCTGTTAAGGACCGCCCTGGGGTACACCGGCTTCTCGGGACATGGTCGCAAAATCACCTCTGCGCATGGCGTGTTCGCTCAGGTTATTTTTTGGGGGGGGTCTAGGAGGGCAGCAGCACCCAGACCATCAAGCCTGTGAAAGTCCCCCACCCCCCTCATGGGATTGTGCCAGGACAAGGTGGTGGACATAGATGTGAGAGTTACACACCCCGCGACCCGGCCAGGTGCACTTGCGGCGTTCACGTAACCCCCCCCCCCCCCAGCCATGCCCTTGTCCAAGCTACAGCTGGTGTAGGGACCGTATTAATTTGGTACCTAATTTGATTCGCTACAAATGTAGTGCGGCCACATAAGACATGGGTTTGGTGACAAATTCGCCAATTACATAGGGCCATGGACCCATTTGTTGTGAGTGCTTGCCCACTTGAACCCACATATAGCTCTGATTTTGGGGATATTTGTGCATTATATTCCCCTTTCTTGCACCAGCTCACCGTGCAATCTTCTCTTTTTGAACCCGGGTGTCTGCGGCCTTGTCCAAGCTACAGTTGGCGTAGGGACCGTATTAATTTGGGACTTTTGCACTAGCTTATACAACGGGGGGCGGGTACTACGATGTGGGGCTCACCTTCTCTGACAAGCACTGGGCCGCCCACGCTGTGCTGTCCGGCTGCACCCGACGAGTTGGTGCCTGGGGTGCGTCTCGGGCACCAGCGAGGTGATACAAGGTGGTGATCGACGCCGGACCCAGGCGTAGGGCACCACGAAACGGCGGCACCACCATTAGTCACCTCATGCTGCCTTGGACAGATTATGAACTTCGGTGTAAGCGGCAGTTACCACCCCATTCCTCGCTCCAATGGGGACAGAATGTGTGGCAACTGACAGTCTCTGTGTGATGTGTCACCATCTGATGTTTGGTCTTTTTCCTGCCATCTTCACTCACAAATATAGGAGAATTAGAGACTATCGAAGGGTGCACCAATTTCCATACCCCCCTGTAGTTATTGTATGTTATGGGCTGGCAGACCCGTGTATTTTACAAATCCATTCCTCTCACGCCGAAAAGCGTCAAGAACCACGGCTACCCCCCGTCCCCCTTGCGCAAGCACGGCCTTGTCTCAGCACGGGGTGGGCGTTGAACCGCCGTTTTTAGGAATTTTTGGGACCACTGTTTTTGTGGTCCCAGATGTAGCATGGGGTTTAAAAACAGTTTACCACACATTGCCACCCGATGATGTTTGTTTTGATGTGATTCTTAGCCATTCCTGCTATTTCCATTCCACAGCCTATCGCCATCTGCATCTGAGGGATCTCCTGGATGTGGGCGATCATGTGTGTTTGCCATCATGTGTGCCACATGCAGGCACGGTCTTGTCTAAGCACGGGGTGGGCGTTGAACCGCTGTTTTGCCTGGTTTTTTGGGACCGTGGCCGTGCTTGCGCAAGGGGGGGGGGGCGGGGTAAGTGGATTGGATTCTGATGCTGTCCCCCGGGTTGCTGTTCTTTGTGGCCATGATTATGACATCCGTACTCTTACATGCAAGACACAAAAAGGGAATGAGCCCTGTGTTGGCACAATCAACACAACCCGAGACCGACCTCATTTCTGCTTCCTTCACCCAAAATTGAGGGAAATGAATGCGATGCTAATTACCCCAACACTACTTCCCCTTCCCTTGCCGGCGCCTGCGGTGCGCAGGAAGCCCTCCCCTTGGGGGCAGCAAGGGTTTCCAGGGATCTCCATATCCCCATCCTCATGATCTTGCTCAGGCTCCAGTGGCCCCGAAGCCCAAAACCAACAGTAGTCACCCCACCCCCACCGTTTGCCATTGCTCAGTTGCTGGCCCCTACATCGCAATCACCCCCCCCCCCCCCCTCTTCCAAAAGGATTGCAGTGAAATGTAACAATGGAATGTAGATATGGATGCCAAGTGAAGGGTGGATACATGGTACTCCATCTAGATTGTTCATAGCATATCCCACGGACCAACGAACTGATGCAGTGTGAATGATTGCGCCCAAAGGATTGCAGTGGGTGATTTCACAGACAAGCCCTTGTTTTCGCCGGCCTAAATGGCGCAGGCGTGTGCCCGACGCATCGATGGACGAACGGCGCTTGCGCATGGCACTGCTCCTCTGCAACCCCAACCCTGATCCCCTCCCCTGCATGTGCCAGTCGGTGTCCCAGTCCTCGCCCTCTGATTAGGACGCGACAGCGGCGGATCATGGAGCGACTTTTGGACCATTACAGCGGAGGGGGACATGCAAAACCTCAACGCGAACGAAGGGCCTGATGCGGTGGACAAGAACAGGTTTGGAGGGGCGGACGGCAGCGGCACAGGGTAGTGGTCATGGTAGTGAGCCCGGGCGTGTACGGGCACCGCATAACAGTTGCGACCAGCCGCCGGCCTTGACCTTCCGGGTCGGCGGCTGTGGCCCCCTCCTGGCACGACAACGCACAGCATTCACATTCACATTCACATTCACATTCACATTCACATTCACATTCGAATTCACATTCACATTCACATTCACATTCACATTCACATTCACATTCCCATTCCCATTCCCATTCCCATTCCCATTCCCATTCCCATTCCCATTCACACTCACATTCACATTCACATTCACACCTGCCAGTCGGCAATTCCGGCGATATTTGCGCTGCCGTTAGTCCGTTGCCCCTAATTGCAGAGGAGAGCCAGACCAGCGTTGAGGTAAAGGCGCTGGGACCAAGTGGTGCATTGCACCCTCGAGGCCCCAGGCCCCCCCGTGTGACGTATCCAGAGCTTTGCGGCTTTGTGAAGCAGCCCACAGCCGTGGCCGCCGGCACACGGGGGTTCCGCTCATGGCTTTCATCATGCGCGGCAACGCTGTACTCCTCGTCAGCCATCGTTCGCAACCATTTTGTTCCGTCCTGTGACCTGCATTAGACCGTTCAACGTGGGGCAAGATACCCCTGAACCCATGTCCTGTGACCTGCATTAAACCGGTCAGCGTGGGGCAAGATACCCCTGAACCCACGTCCTGTGACCTGCATTAGACCGGTCAACGTGGGGCAAGATACCCCTGAACCCACGTCCTGTGACCTGCATTAGACCGGTCAACGTGGGGCAAGATACCCCTGAACCCACGTCCTGTGACCTGCAATAGACCGGTCAACGTGGGGCAAGATACCCCTGAACCCACGTCCTGTGACCTGCATTAGACCGGTCAACGTGGGGCAAGATACCCCTGAACCCACGTCCTGTGACCTGCATTAGACCGGTCAACGTGGGACAAGATACCCCTGAACCCACGTCCTGTGACCTGCATTAGACCGGTCAACGTGGGGCAAGATACCCCTGAACCCACGTCCTGTGACCTGCATTAGACCGGTCAACGTGGGAGAAGATACCCCTGAACCCACGTCCTGTGACCTGCATTAGACCGGTCAACGTGGGGCAAGATACCCCTGAACCCACGTCCTGTGACCTGCATTAGACCGGTCAACGTGGGGCAAGATACCCCTGAACCCACGTCCTGTGACCTGCATTAGACCGGTCAACGTGGGGCAAGATACCCCTGAACCCACGTCCTGTGACCTGCATTAGACCAGTCAACGTGGGACAGAATACCCCTGAACCCACGTCCTGTGACCTGCATTAGACCGGTCAGCGTGGGGCAAGATACCCCTGAACCCACGTCCTGTGACCTGCATTAGACCGGTCAACGTGGGGCAAGATACCCCTAAACCCACGTCCTGTGACCTGCATTAGACCGGTCAACGTGGGACAAGATACCCCTGAACCCACGTCCTGTGACCTGCATTAGACCGGTCAACGTGGGGCAAGATACCCCTGAACCCACGTCCTGTGACCTGCATTAGACCGGTCAACGTGGGACAAGATACCCCTAAACCCACGTCCTGTGACCTGCATTAGACCGGTCAACGTGGGACAAGATACCCCTGAACCCACGTCCTGTGACCTGCATTAGACCGGTCAACGTGGGGCAAGATACCCCTGAACCCACGTCCTGTGACCTGCATTAGACCGGTCAACGTGGGACAAGATACCCCTAAACCCACGTCCTTTGACCTGCATTAGACCGGTCAACGTGGGACAAGATACCCCTGAACCCACGTCCTGTGACCTGCATTAGACCAGTGAACGTGGGGCAAGATACCCCTGAACCCACGTCCTGTGACCTGCATTAGACCGGTCAACGTGGGGCAAGATACCCCTGAACCCACGTCCTGTGACCTGCATTAGACCGGTCAACGTGGGACAAGATACCCCTGAACCCACGTCCTGTGACCTGCATTAGACCGGTCAACGTGGGGCAAGATACCCCTGAACCCACGTCCTGTGACCTGCATTAGACCGGTCAACGTGGGACAAGATACCCCTGAACCCACGTCCTGTGACCTGCATTAGACCGGTCAACGTGGGGCAAGATACCCCTGAACCCACGTCCTGTGACCTGCATTAGACCGGTCAACGTGGGACAAGATACCCCTGAACCCACGTCCTGTGACCTGCATTAGACCGGTCAACGTGGGGCAAGATACCCCTAAACCCACGTCCTGTGACCTGCATTAGACCGGTCAACGTGGGACAAGATACCCCTGAACCCACGTCCTGTGACCTGCATTAGACCGGTCAACGTGGGGGAAGATACCCCTGAACCCACGTCCTGTGACCTGCATTAGACCGGTCAACGTGGGACAAGATACCCCTAAACCCACGTCCTGTGACCTGCATTAGACCGGTCAACGTGGGACAAGATACCCCTAAACCCACGTCCTGTGACCTGCATTAGACCGGTCAACGTGGGGCAAGATACCCCTGAACCCACGTCCTGTGACCTGCATTAGACCGGTCAACGTGGGACAAGATACCCCTGAACCCACGTCCTTTGACCTGCATTAGACTGGTCAACGTGGGACAAGATACCCCTAAACCCACGTCCTGTGACCTGCATTAGACCGGTCAACGTGGGGCAAGATACCCCTGAACCCACGTCCTGTGACCTGCATTAGACCGGTCAACGTGGGGCAAGATACCCCTGAACCCACGTCCTGTGACCTGCATTAGACCGGTCAACGTGGGGCAAGATACCCCTGAACCCACGTCCTGTGACCTGCATTAGACCGGTCAACGTGGGGCAAGATACCCCTGAACCCACGTCCTGTGACCTGCATTAGACCGGTCAACGTGGGACAAGATACCCCTGAACCCACGTCCTGTGACCTGCATTAGACCGGTCAACGTGGGGCAAGATACCCCTAAACCCACGTCCTGTGACCTGCATTAGACCGGTCAACGTGGGACAAGATACCCCTGAACCCACGTCCTGTGACCTGCATTAGACCGGTCAACGTGGGGCAAGATACCCCTGAACCCACGTCCTGTGACCTGCATTAGACCGGTCAACGTGGGGCAAGATACCCCTGAACCCACGTCCTGTGACCTGCATTAGACCGGTCAACGTGGGACAAGATACCCCTAAACCCACGTCCTGTGACCTGCATTAGACCGGTCAACGTGGGGCAAGATACCCCTGAACCCACGTCCTGTGACCTGCATTAGACCGGTCAACGTGGGACAAGATACCCCTGAACCCACGTCCTGTGACCTGCATTAGACCGGTCAACGTGGGACAAGATACCCCTAAACCCACGTCCTGTGACCTGCATTAGACCAGTCAACGTGGGGCAAGATACCCCTGAACCCACGTCCTGTGACCTGCATTAGACCGGTCAACGTGGGACAAGATACCCCTGAACCCACGTCCTGTGACCTGCATTAGACCGGTCAACGTGGGGCAAGATACCCCTGAACCCACGTCCTGTGACCTGCATTAGACCGGTCAACGTGGGGCAAGATACCCCTGAACCCACGTCCTGTGACCTGCATTAGACCGGTCAACGTGGGGCAAGATACCCCTGAACCCACGTCCTGTGACCTGCATTAGACCGGTCAACGTGGGGCAAGATACCCCTGAACCCACGTCCTGTGACCTGCATTAGACCGGTCAACGTGGGGCAAGATACCCCTGAACCCACGTCCTGTGACCTGCATTAGACCGGTCAAGGTGGGACAAGATACCCCTGAACCCACGTCCTGTGACCTGCATTAGACCGGTCAACGTGGGGCAAGATACCCCTGAACCCACGTCCTGTGACCTGCATTAGACCGGTCAACGTGGGACAAGATACCCCTGAACCCACGTCCTGTGACCTGCATTAGACCGGTCAACGTGGGACAAGATACCCCTAAACCCACGTCCTGTGACCTGCATTAGACCGGTCAACGTGGGGCAAGATACCCCTGAACCCACGTCCTGTGACCTGCATTAGACCGGTCAACGTGGGGCAAGATACCCCTGAACCCACGTCCTGTGACCTGCATTAGACCGGTCAACGTGGGGCAAGATACCCCTGAACCCACGTCCTGTGACCTGCATTAGACCGGTCAACGTGGGGCAAGATACCCCTGAACCCACGTCCTGTGACCTGCATTAGACCGGTCAACGTGGGACAAGATACCCCTGAACCCACGTCCTGTGACCTGCATTAGACCGGTCAACGTGGGACAAGATACCCCTGAACCCACGTCCTGTGACCTGCATTAGACCGGTCAACGTGGGGCAAGATACCCCTGAACCCACGTCCTGTGACCTGCATTAGACCGGTCAACGTGGGACAAGATACCCCTGAACCCACGTCCTGTGACCTGCATTAGACCGGTCAACGTGGGACAAGATACCCCTGAACCCACGTCCTGTGACCTGCATTAGACCGGTCAACGTGGGGCAAGATACCCCTGAACCCACGTCCTGTGACCTGCATTAGACCGGTCAACGTGGGGCAAGATACCCCTGAACCCACGTCCTGTGACCTGCATTAGACCGGTCAACGTGGGGCAAGATACCCCTGAACCCACGTCCTGTGACCTGCATTAGACCGGTCAACGTGGGGCAAGATACCCCTGAACCCACGTCCTGTGACCTGCATTAGACCGGTCAACGTGGGACAAGATACCCCTGAACCCACGTCCTGTGACCTGCATTAGACCGGTCAAGGTGGGACAAGATACCCCTGAACCCACGTCCTGTGACCTGCATTAGACCGGTCAACGTGGGGCAAGATACCCCTGAACCCACGTCCTGTGACCTGCATTAGACCGGTCAACGTGGGACAAGATACCCCTGAACCCACGTCCTGTGACCTGCATTAGACCGGTCAACGTGGGACAAGATACCCCTAAACCCACGTCCTGTGACCTGCATTAGACCGGTCAACGTGGGGCAAGATACCCCTGAACCCACGTCCTGTGACCTGCATTAGACCGGTCAACGTGGGGCAAGATACCCCTGAACCCACGTCCTGTGACCTGCATTAGACCGGTCAACGTGGGGCAAGATACCCCTGAACCCACGTCCTGTGACCTGCATTAGACCGGTCAACGTGGGGCAAGATACCCCTGAACCCACGTCCTGTGACCTGCATTAGACCGGTCAACGTGGGACAAGATACCCCTGAACCCACGTCCTGTGACCTGCATTAGACCGGTCAACGTGGGACAAGATACCCCTGAACCCACGTCCTGTGACCTGCATTAGACCGGTCAACGTGGGGCAAGATACCCCTGAACCCACGTCCTGTGACCTGCATTAGACCGGTCAACGTGGGACAAGATACCCCTGAACCCACGTCCTGTGACCTGCATTAGACCGGTCAACGTGGGACAAGATACCCCTGAACCCACGTCCTGTGACCTGCATTAGACCGGTCAACGTGGGGCAAGATACCCCTGAACCCACGTCCTGTGACCTGCATTAGACCGGTCAACGTGGGGCAAGATACCCCTGAACCCACGTCCTGTGACCTGCATTAGACCGGTCAACGTGGGGCAAGATACCCCTAAACCCACGTCCTGTGACCTGCATTAGACCGGTCAACGTGGGGCAAGATACCCCTGAACCCACGTCCTGTGACCTGCATTAGACCGGTCAACGTGGGACAAGATACCCCTAAACCCACGTCCTGTGACCTGCATTAGACCGGTCAACGTGGGGCAAGATACCCCTAAACCCACGTCCTGTGACCTGCATTAGACCGGTCAACGTGGGGCAAGATACCCCTGAACCCACGTCCTGTGACCTGCATTAGACCGGTCAACGTGGGGCAAGATACCCCTGAACCCACGTCCTGTGACCTGCATTAGACCGGTCAACGTGGGACAAGATACCCCTGAACCCACGTCCTGTGACCTGCATTAGACCGGTCAACGTGGGGCAAGATACCCCTGAACCCACGTCCTGTGACCTGCATTAGACCGGTCAACGTGGGACAAGATACCCCTGAACCCACGTCCTGTGACCTGCATTAGACCGGTCAACGTGGGGCAAGATACCCCTGAACCCACGTCCTGTGACCTGCATTAGACCGGTCAACGTGGGACAAGATACCCCTGAACCCACGTCCTGTGACCTGCATTAGACCGGTCAACGTGGGACAAGATACCCCTGAACCCACGTCCTGTGACCTGCATTAGACCGGTCAACGTGGGGCAAGATACCCCTGAACCCACGTCCTGTGACCTGCATTAGACCGGTCAACGTGGGACAAGATACCCCTGAACCCACGTCCTGTGACCTGCATTAGACCGGTCAACGTGGGGCAAGATACCCCTGAACCCACGTCCTGTGACCTGCATTAGACCGGTCAACGTGGGACAAGATACCCCTGAACCCACGTCCTGTGACCTGCATTGGACCGGTCAACGTGGGACAAGATACCCCTGAACCCACGTCCTGTGACCTGCATTAGACCGGTCAACGTGGGGTAAGATACCCCTGAACCCACGTCCTGTGACCTGCATTAGACCGGTCAACGTGGGGCAAGATACCCCTGAACCCACGTCCTGTGACCTGCATTAGACCGGTCAACGTGGGGCAAGATACCCCTGAACCCACGTCCTGTGACCTGCATTAGACCGGTCAACGTGGGACAAGATACCCCTGAACCCACGTCCTGTGACCTGCATTAGACCGGTCAACGTGAGGCAAGATACCCCTGAACCCACGTCCTGTGACCTGCATTAGACCGGTCAACGTGGGACAAGATACCCCTGAACCCACGTCCTGTGACCTGCATTAGACCGGTCAACGTGGGACAAGATACCCCTGAACCCACGTCCTGTGACCTGCATTGGACCGGTCAACGTGGGGCAAGATACCCCTGAACCCACGTCCTGTGACCTGCATTAGACCGGTCAACGTGGGGCAAGATACCCCTGAACCCACGTCCTGTGACCTGCATTAGACCGGTCAACGTGGGACAAGATACCCCTGAACCCACGTCCTGTGACCTGCATTGGACCGGTCAACGTGGGACAAGATACCCCTGAACCCACGTCCTGTGACCTGCATTAGACCGGTCAACGTGGGGCAAGATACCCCTGAACCCACGTCCTGTGACCTGCATTAGACCGGTCAACGTGGGGCAAGATACCCCTGAACCCACGTCCTGTGACCTGCATTAGACCGGTCAACGTGGGGCAAGATACCCCTGAACCCACGTCCTGTGACCTGCATTAGACCGGTCAACGTGGGACAAGATACCCCTGAACCCACGTCCTGTGACCTGCATTAGACCGGTCAACGTGAGGCAAGATACCCCTGAACCCACGTCCTGTGACCTGCATTAGACCGGTCAACGTGGGACAAGATACCCCTAAACCCACGTCCTGTGACCTGCATTAGACCGGTCAACGTGGGGCAAGATACCCCTGAACCCACGTCCTGTGACCTGCATTAGACCGGTCAGCGTGGGGCAAGATACCCCTGAACCCACGTGCTGTGACCTGCATTAGACCGGTCAACGTGGGGCAAGATACCCCTGAACCCACGTCCTGTGACCTGCATTAGACCGGTCAACGTGGGACAAGATACCCCTGAACCCACGTCCTGTGACCTGCATTAGACCGGTCAACGTGGGGCAAGATACCCCTGAACCCACGTCCTGTGACCTGCATTAGACCGGTCAACGTGGGGCAAGATACCCCTGAACCCACGTCCTGTGACCTGCATTAGACCGGTCAACGTGGGGCAAGATACCCCTAAACCCACGTCCTGTGACCTGCATTAGACCGGTCAACGTGGGGCAAGATACCCCTGAACCCACGTCCTGTGACCTGCATTAGACCGGTCAACGTGGGACAAGATACCCCTAAACCCACGTCCTGTGACCTGCATTAGACCGGTCAACGTGGGGCAAGATACCCCTAAACCCACGTCCTGTGACCTGCATTAGACCGGTCAACGTGGGGCAAGATACCCCTGAACCCACGTCCTGTGACCTGCATTAGACCGGTCAACGTGGGGCAAGGTACCCCTGAACCCACGTCCTGTGACCTGCATTAGACCGGTCAACGTGGGACAAGATACCCCTGAACCCACGTCCTGTGACCTGCATTAGACCGGTCAACGTGGGGCAAGATACCCCTGAACCCACGTCCTGTGACCTGCATTAGACCGGTCAACGTGGGACAAGATACCCCTGAACCCACGTCCTGTGACCTGCATTAGACCGGTCAACGTGGGGCAAGATACCCCTGAACCCACGTCCTGTGACCTGCATTAGACCGGTCAACGTGGGACAAGATACCCCTGAACCCACGTCCTGTGACCTGCATTAGACCGGTCAACGTGGGACAAGATACCCCTGAACCCACGTCCTGTGACCTGCATTAGACCGGTCAACGTGGGGCAAGATACCCCTGAACCCACGTCCTGTGACCTGCATTGGACCGGTCAACGTGGGACAAGATACCCCTGAACCCACGTCCTGTGACCTGCATTAGACCGGTCAACGTGGGGCAAGATACCCCTGAACCCACGTCCTGTGACCTGCATTAGACCGGTCAACGTGGGACAAGATACCCCTGAACCCACGTCCTGTGACCTGCATTGGACCGGTCAACGTGGGACAAGATACCCCTGAACCCACGTCCTGTGACCTGCATTAGACCGGTCAACGTGGGGCAAGATACCCCTGAACCCACGTCCTGTGACCTGCATTAGACCGGTCAACGTGGGGCAAGATACCCCTGAACCCACGTCCTGTGACCTGCATTAGACCGGTCAACGTGGGGCAAGATACCCCTGAACCCACGTCCTGTGACCTGCATTAGACCGGTCAACGTGGGACAAGATACCCCTGAACCCACGTCCTGTGACCTGCATTAGACCGGTCAACGTGAGGCAAGATACCCCTGAACCCACGTCCTGTGACCTGCATTAGACCGGTCAACGTGGGACAAGATACCCCTAAACCCACGTCCTGTGACCTGCATTAGACCGGTCAACGTGGGACAAGATACCCCTGAACCCACGTCCTGTGACCTGCATTAGACCGGTCAACGTGGGGCAAGATACCCCTGAACCCACGTCCTGTGACCTGCATTGGACCGGTCAACGTGGGACAAGATACCCCTGAACCCACGTCCTGTGACCTGCATTAGACCGGTCAACGTGGGGCAAGATACCCCTGAACCCACGTCCTGTGACCTGCATTAGACCGGTCAACGTGGGACAAGATACCCCTGAACCCACGTCCTGTGACCTGCATTGGACCGGTCAACGTGGGACAAGATACCCCTGAACCCACGTCCTGTGACCTGCATTAGACCGGTCAACGTGGGGCAAGATACCCCTGAACCCACGTCCTGTGACCTGCATTAGACCGGTCAACGTGGGGCAAGATACCCCTGAACCCACGTCCTGTGACCTGCATTAGACCGGTCAACGTGGGGCAAGATACCCCTGAACCCACGTCCTGTGACCTGCATTAGACCGGTCAACGTGGGACAAGATACCCCTGAACCCACGTCCTGTGACCTGCATTAGACCGGTCAACGTGAGGCAAGATACCCCTGAACCCACGTCCTGTGACCTGCATTAGACCGGTCAACGTGGGACAAGATACCCCTAAACCCACGTCCTGTGACCTGCATTAGACCGGTCAACGTGGGACAAGATACCCCTGAACCCACGTCCTGTGACCTGCATTAGACCGGTCAACGTGGGGCAAGATACCCCTGAACCCACGTGCTGTGACCTGCATTAGACCGGTCAACGTGGGGCAAGATACCCCTGAACCCACGTCCTGTGACCTGCATTAGACCGGTCAACGTGGGACAAGATACCCCTGAACCCACGTCCTGTGACCTGCATTAGACCGGTCAACGTGGGGCAAGATACCCCTGAACCCACGTCCTGTGACCTGCATTAGACCGGTCAACGTGGGACAAGATACCCCTGAACCCACGTCCTGTGACCTGCATTAGACCGGTCAACGTGGGGCAAGATACCCCTGAACCCACGTCCTGTGACCTGCATTAGACCGGTCAACGTGGGACAAGATACCCCTGAACCCACGTCCTGTGACCTGCATTAGACCGGTCAACGTGGGACAAGATACCCCTGAACCCACGTCCTGTGACCTGCATTAGACCGGTCAACGTGGGGCAAGATACCCCTGAACCCACGTCCTGTGACCTGCATTAGACCGGTCAACGTGGGGCAAGATGCCCCTGAACCCACGTCCTGTGACCTGCATTAGACCGGTCAACGTGGGGCAAGATACCCCTGAACCCACGTCCTGTGACCTGCATTAGACCGGTCAACGTGGGACAAGATACCCCTGAACCCACGTCCTGTGACCTGCATTAGACCGGTCAACGTGGGGCAAGATACCCCTGAACCCACGTCCTGTGACCTGCATTAGACCGGTCAACGTGGGACAAGATACCCCTGAACCCACGTCCTGTGACCTGCATTAGACCGGTCAACGTGGGACAAGATACCCCTGAACCCACGTCCTGTGACCTGCATTAGACCGGTCAACGTGTGGCAAGATACCCCTGAACCCACGTCCTGTGACCTGCATTAGACCGGTCAACGTGGGGCAAGATACCCCTGAACCCACGTCCTGTGACCTGCATTAGACCGGTCAACGTGGGGCAAGATACCCCTGAACCCACGTCCTGTGACCTGCATTAGACCGGTCAACGTGGGACAAGATACCCCTGAACCCACGTCCTGTGACCTGCATTAGACCGGTCAACGTGGGGCAAGATACCCCTGAACCCACGTCCTGTGACCTGCATTAGACCGGTCAACGTGGGACAAGATACCCCTGAACCCACGTCCTGTGACCTGCATTAGACCGGTCAACGTGGGGCAAGATACCCCTGAACCCACGTCCTGTGACCTGCATTAGACCGGTCAACGTGGGGCAAGATACCCCTGAACCCACGTGCTGTGACCTGCATTGGACCGGTCAACGTGGGGCAAGATACCCCTGAACCCACGTCCTGTGACCTGCATTAGACCGGTCAACGTGGGACAAGATACCCCTGAACCCACGTCCTGTGACCTGCATTAGACCGGTCAACGTGGGACAAGATACCCCTGAACCCACGTCCTGTGACCTGCATTAGACCGGTCAACGTGGGACAAGATACCCCTGAACCCACGTCCTGTGACCTGCATTAGACCGGTCAACGTGGGGCAAGATACCCCTGAACCCACGTCCTGTGACCTGCATTAGACCGGTCAACGTGGGACAAGATACCCCTGAACCCACGTCCTGTGACCTGCATTAGACCGGTCAACGTGGGGCAAGATACCCCTGAACCCACGTCCTGTGACCTGCATTAGACCGGTCAACGTGGGGCAAGATACCCCTGAACCCACGTCCTGTGACCTGCATTAGACCGGTCAACGTGGGGCAAGATACCCCTGAACCCACGTCCTGTGACCTGCATTGGACCGGTCAACGTGGGACAAGATACCCCTGAACCCACGTCCTGTGACCTGCATTAGACCGGTCAACGTGGGGCAAGATACCCCTGAACCCACGTCCTGTGACCTGCATTAGACCGGTCAACGTGGGGCAAGATACCCCTGAACCCACGTCCTGTGACCTGCATTAGACCGGTCAACGTGGGGCAAGATACCCCTGAACCCACGTCCTGTGACCTGCATTAGACCGGTCAACGTGGGACAAGATACCCCTGAACCCACGTCCTGTGACCTGCATTAGACCGGTCAACGTGAGGCAAGATACCCCTGAACCCACGTCCTGTGACCTGCATTAGACCGGTCAACGTGGGACAAGATACCCCTAAACCCACGTCCTGTGACCTGCATTAGACCGGTCAACGTGGGACAAGATACCCCTGAACCCACGTCCTGTGACCTGCATTAGACCGGTCAACGTGGGGCAAGATACCCCTGAACCCACGTGCCTGTGACCTGCATTAGACCGGTCAACGTGGGGCAAGATACCCCTGAACCCACGTCCTGTGACCTGCATTAGACCGGTCAACGTGGGACAAGATACCCCTGAACCCACGTCCTGTGACCTGCATTAGACCGGTCAACGTGGGGCAAGATACCCCTGAACCCACGTCCTGTGACCTGCATTAGACCGGTCAACGTGGGACAAGATACCCCTGAACCCACGTCCTGTGACCTGCATTAGACCGGTCAACGTGGGGCAAGATACCCCTGAACCCACGTCCTGTGACCTGCATTAGACCGGTCAACGTGGGACAAGATACCCCTGAACCCACGTCCTGTGACCTGCATTAGACCGGTCAACGTGGGGCAAGATACCCCTGAACCCACGTCCTGTGACCTGCATTAGACCGGTCAACGTGGGGCAAGATACCCCTGAACCCACGTCCTGTGACCTGCATTAGACCGGTCAACGTGGGGCAAGATACCCCTGAACCCACGTCCTGTGACCTGCATTAGACCGGTCAACGTGGGACAAGATACCCCTGAACCCACGTCCTGTGACCTGCATTAGACCGGTCAACGTGGGGCAAGATACCCCTGAACCCACGTCCTGTGACCTGCATTAGACCGGTCAACGTGGGACAAGATACCCCTGAACCCACGTCCTGTGACCTGCATTAGACCGGTCAACGTGGGACAAGATACCCCTGAACCCACGTCCTGTGACCTGCATTAGACCGGTCAACGTGGGGCAAGATACCCCTGAACCCACGTCCTGTGACCTGCATTAGACCGGTCAACGTGGGGCAAGATACCCCTGAACCCACGTCCTGTGACCTGCATTAGACCGGTCAACGTGGGGCAAGATACCCCTGAACCCACGTCCTGTGACCTGCATTAGACCGGTCAACGTGGGACAAGATACCCCTGAACCCACGTCCTGTGACCTGCATTAGACCGGTCAACGTGGGGCAAGATACCCCTGAACCCACGTCCTGTGACCTGCATTAGACCGGTCAACGTGGGACAAGATACCCCTGAACCCACGTCCTGTGACCTGCATTAGACCGGTCAACGTGGGGCAAGATACCCCTGAACCCACGTCCTGTGACCTGCATTAGACCGGTCAACGTGGGGCAAGATACCCCTGAACCCACGTCCTGTGACCTGCATTAGACCGGTCAACGTGGGGCAAGATACCCCTGAACCCACGTCCTGTGACCTGCATTAGACCGGTCAACGTGGGGCAAGATACCCCTGAACCCACGTCCTGTGACCTGCATTAGACCGGTCAACGTGGGGCAAGATACCCCTGAACCCACGTCCTGTGACCTGCATTAGACCGGTCAACGTGGGGCAAGATACCCCTGAACCCACGTCCTGTGACCTGCATTAGACCGGTCAACGTGGGACAAGATACCCCTGAACCCACGTCCTGTGACCTGCATTAGACCGGTCAACGTGGGGCAAGATACCCCTGAACCCACGTCCTGTGACCTGCATTAGACCGGTCAACGTGGGGCAAGATACCCCTGAACCCACGTCCTGTGACCTGCATTAGACCGGTCAACGTGGGGCAAGATACCCCTGAACCCACGTCCTGTGACCTGCATTAGACCGGTCAACGTGGGGCAAGATACCCCTGAACCCACGTCCTGTGACCTGCATTAGACCGGTCAACGTGGGGCAAGATACCCCTGAACCCACGTCCTGTGACCTGCATTAGACCGGTCAACGTGGGACAAGATACCCCTGAACCCACGTCCTGTGACCTGCATTAGACCGGTCAACGTGGGGCAAGATACCCCTGAACCCA
>OZ038401.1:12456959-12522729 GCA_964036045.1 Eutreptiella sp. 'Long Island Sound 2002' | reverse complement strand
GACCTGCATTAGACCGGTCAACGTGGGCAAGATACCCCTGAACCCACGTCCTGTGACCTGCATTAGACCGGTCAACGTGGGGCAAGATACCCCTGAACCCACGTCCTGTGACCTGCATTAGACCGGTCAACGTGGGGCAAGATACCCCTGAACCCACGTCCTGTGACCTGCATTAGACCGGTCAACGTGGGGCAAGATACCCCTGAACCCACGTCCTGTGACCTGCATTAGACCGGTCAACGTGGGACAAGATACCCCTGAACCCACGTCCTGTGACCTGCATTAGACCGGTCAACGTGGGGCAAGATACCCCTGAACCCACGTCCTGTGACCTGCATTAGACCGGTCAACGTGGGGCAAGATACCCCTGAACCCACGTCCTGTGACCTGCATTAGACCGGTCAACGTGGGGCAAGATACCCCTGAACCCACGTCCTGTGACCTGCATTAGACCGGTCAACGTGGGACAAGATACCCCTGAACCCACGTCCTGTGACCTGCATTAGACCGGTCAACGTGGGGCAAGATACCCCTGAACCCACGTCCTGTGACCTGCATTAGACCGGTCAACGTGGGCAAGATACCCCTGAACCCACGTCCTGTGACCTGCATTAGACCGGTCAACGTGGGCAAGATACCCCTGAACCCACGTCCTGTGACCTGCATTAGACCGGTCAACGTGGGACAAGATACCCCTGAACCCACGTCCTGTGACCTGCATTAGACCGGTCAACGTGGGGCAAGATACCCCTGAACCCACGTCCTGTGACCTGCATTAGACCGGTCAACGTGGGGACAAGATACCCCTGAACCCACGTCCTGTGACCTGCATTAGACCGGTCAACGTGGGGCAAGATACCCCTGAACCCACGTCCTGTGACCTGCATTAGACCGGTCAACGTGGGGCAAGATACCCCTGAACCCACGTCCTGTGACCTGCATTAGACCGGTCAACGTGGGGCAAGATACCCCTGAACCCACGTCCTGTGACCTGCATTAGACCGGTCAACGTGGGACAAGATACCCCTGAACCCACGTCCTGTGACCTGCATTAGACCGGTCAACGTGGGGCAAGATACCCCTGAACCCACGTCCTGTGACCTGCATTAGACCGGTCAACGTGGGGCAAGATACCCCTGAACCCACGTCCTGTGACCTGCATTAGACCGGTCAACGTGGGGCAAGATACCCCTGAACCCACGTCCTGTGACCTGCATTAGACCGGTCAACGTGGGACAAGATACCCCTGAACCCACGTCCTGTGACCTGCATTAGACCGGTCAACGTGGGGCAAGATACCCCTGAACCCACGTCCTGTGACCTGCATTAGACCGGTCAACGTGGGACAAGATACCCCTGAACCCACGTCCTGTGACCTGCATTAGACCGGTCAACGTGGGGCAAGATACCCCTGAACCCACGTCCTGTGACCTGCATTAGACCGGTCAACGTGGGGCAAGATACCCCTGAACCCACGTCCTGTGACCTGCATTAGACCGGTCAACGTGGGGCAAGATACCCCTGAACCCACGTCCTGTGACCTGCATTAGACCGGTCAACGTGGGGCAAGATACCCCTGAACCCACGTCCTGTGACCTGCATTAGACCGGTCAACGTGGGGCAAGATACCCCTGAACCCACGTCCTGTGACCTGCATTAGACCGGTCAACGTGGGACAAGATACCCCTGAACCCACGTCCTGTGACCTGCATTAGACCGGTCAACGTGGGGCAAGATACCCCTGAACCCACGTCCTGTGACCTGCATTAGACCGGTCAACGTGGGACAAGATACCCCTGAACCCACGTCCTGTGACCTGCATTAGACCGGTCAACGTGGGACAAGATACCCCTGAACCCACGTCCTGTGACCTGCATTAGACCGGTCAACGTGGGGCAAGATACCCCTGAACCCACGTCCTGTGACCTGCATTAGACCGGTCAACGTGGGGCAAGATACCCCTGAACCCACGTCCTGTGACCTGCATTAGACCGGTCAACGTGGGACAAGATACCCCTGAACCCACGTCCTGTGACCTGCATTAGACCGGTCAACGTGGGGCAAGATACCCCTGAACCCACGTCCTGTGACCTGCATTAGACCGGTCAACGTGGGACAAGATACCCCTGAACCCACGTCCTGTGACCTGCATTAGACCGGTCAACGTGGGACAAGATACCCCTGAACCCACGTCCTGTGACCTGCATTAGACCGGTCAACGTGGGGCAAGATACCCCTGAACCCACGTCCTGTGACCTGCATTAGACCGGTCAACGTGGGGCAAGATACCCCTGAACCCACGTCCTGTGACCTGCATTAGACCGGTCAACGTGGGGCAAGATACCCCTGAACCCACGTCCTGTGACCTGCATTAGACCGGTCAACGTGGGGCAAGATACCCCTGAACCCACGTCCTGTGACCTGCATTAGACCGGTCAACGTGGGGCAAGATACCCCTGAACCCACGTCCTGTGACCTGCATTAGACCGGTCAACGTGGGACAAGATACCCCTGAACCCACGTCCTGTGACCTGCATTAGACCGGTCAACGTGGGACAAGATACCCCTGAACCCACGTCCTGTGACCTGCATTAGACCGGTCAACGTGGGGCAAGATACCCCTGAACCCACGTCCTGTGACCTGCATTAGACCGGTCAACGTGGGGCAAGATACCCCTGAACCCACGTCCTGTGACCTGCATTAGACCGGTCAACGTGGGGCAAGATACCCCTGAACCCACGTCCTGTGACCTGCATTAGACCGGTCAACGTGGGGCAAGATACCCCTGAACCCACGTCCTGTGACCTGCATTAGACCGGTCAACGTGGGACAAGATACCCCTGAACCCACGTCCTGTGACCTGCATTAGACCGGTCAACGTGGGGCAAGATACCCCTGAACCCACGTCCTGTGACCTGCATTAGACCGGTCAACGTGGGGCAAGATACCCCTGAACCCACGTCCTGTGACCTGCATTAGACCGGTCAACGTGGGGCAAGATACCCCTGAACCCACGTCCTGTGACCTGCATTAGACCGGTCAACGTGGGGCAAGAT
The DNA here is from genome assembly GCA_964036045.1 of Eutreptiella sp. 'Long Island Sound 2002'. Classification (NCBI taxonomy): domain Eukaryota; phylum Euglenozoa; class Euglenophyceae; order Eutreptiales; family Eutreptiaceae; genus Eutreptiella; species Eutreptiella sp. 'Long Island Sound 2002'. The sequence continues at coordinate 12,519,672 of OZ038401.1, read as the reverse complement.
ACCCCTGAACCCACGTCCTGTGACCTGCATTAGACCGGTCAACGTGGGGCAAGATACCCCTGAACCCACGTCCTGTGACCTGCATTAGACCGGTCAACGTGGGGCAAGATACCCCTGAACCCACGTCCTGTGACCTGCATTAGACCGGTCAACGTGGGGCAAGATACCCCTGAACCCACGTCCTGTGACCTGCATTAGACCGGTCAACGTGGGGCAAGATACCCCTGAACCCACGTCCTGTGACCTGCATTAGACCGGTCAACGTGGGGCAAGATACCCCTGAACCCACGTCCTGTGACCTGCATTAGACCGGTCAACGTGGGCAAGATACCCCTGAACCCACGTCCTGTGACCTGCATTAGACCGGTCAACGTGGGGCAAGATACCCCTGAACCCACGTCCTGTGACCTGCATTAGACCGGTCAACGTGGGGCAAGATACCCCTGAACCCACGTCCTGTGACCTGCATTAGACCGGTCAACGTGGGACAAGATACCCCTGAACCCACGTCCTGTGACCTGCATTAGACCGGTCAACGTGGGGCAAGATACCCCTGAACCCACGTCCTGTGACCTGCATTAGACCGGTCAACGTGGGGCAAGATACCCCTGAACCCACGTCCTGTGACCTGCATTAGACCGGTCAACGTGGGGCAAGATACCCCTGAACCCACGTCCTGTGACCTGCATTAGACCGGTCAACGTGGGGCAAGATACCCCTGAACCCACGTCCTGTGACCTGCATTAGACCGGTCAACGTGGGGCAAGATACCCCTGAACCCACGTCCTGTGACCTGCATTAGACCGGTCAACGTGGGACAAGATACCCCTGAACCCACGTCCTGTGACCTGCATTAGACCGGTCAACGTGGGGCAAGATACCCCTGAACCCACGTCCTGTGACCTGCATTAGACCGGTCAACGTGGGGCAAGATACCCCTGAACCCACGTCCTGTGACCTGCATTAGACCGGTCAACGTGGGACAAGATACCCCTGAACCCACGTCCTGTGACCTGCATTAGACCGGTCAACGTGGGGCAAGATACCCCTGAACCCACGTCCTGTGACCTGCATTAGACCGGTCAACGTGGGACAAGATACCCCTGAACCCACGTCCTGTGACCTGCATTAGACCGGTCAACGTGGGACAAGATACCCCTGAACCCACGTCCTGTGACCTGCATTAGACCGGTCAACGTGGGACAAGATACCCCTGAACCCACGTCCTGTGACCTGCATTAGACCGGTCAACGTGGGACAAGATACCCCTGAACCCACGTCCTGTGACCTGCATTAGACCGGTCAACGTGGGGCAAGATACCCCTGAACCCACGTCCTGTGACCTGCATTAGACCGGTCAACGTGGGACAAGATACCCCTGAACCCACGTCCTGTGACCTGCATTAGACCGGTCAACGTGGGGCAAGATACCCCTGAACCCACGTCCTGTGACCTGCATTAGACCGGTCAACGTGGGACAAGATACCCCTGAACCCACGTCCTGTGACCTGCATTAGACCGGTCAACGTGGGGCAAGATACCCCTGAACCCACGTCCTGTGACCTGCATTAGACCGGTCAACGTGGGGCAAGATACCCCTGAACCCACGTCCTGTGACCTGCATTAGACCGGTCAACGTGGGGCAAGATACCCCTGAACCCACGTCCTGTGACCTGCATTAGACCGGTCAACGTGGGACAAGATACCCCTGAACCCACGTCCTGTGACCTGCATTAGACCGGTCAACGTGGGGCAAGATACCCCTGAACCCACGTCCTGTGACCTGCATTAGACCGGTCAACGTGGGACAAGATACCCCTGAACCCACGTCCTGTGACCTGCATTAGACCGGTCAACGTGGGACAAGATACCCCTGAACCCACGTCCTGTGACCTGCATTAGACCGGTCAACGTGGGACAAGATACCCCTGAACCCACGTCCTGTGACCTGCATTAGACCGGTCAACGTGGGGCAAGATACCCCTGAACCCACGTCCTGTGACCTGCATTAGACCGGTCAACGTGGAGCAAGATACCCCTGAACCCACGTCCTGTGACCTGCATTAGACCGGTCAACGTGGGACAAGATACCCCTGAACCCACGTCCTGTGACCTGCATTAGACCGGTCAACGTGGGACAAGATACCCCTGAACCCACGTCCTGTGACCTGCATTAGACCGGTCAACGTGGGGCAAGATACCCCTGAACCCACGTCCTGTGACCTGCATTAGACCGGTCAACGTGGGGCAAGATACCCCTGAACCCACGTCCTGTGACCTGCATTAGACCGGTCAACGTGGGGCAAGATACCCCTGAACCCACGTCCTGTGACCTGCATTAGACCGGTCAACGTGGGGCAAGATACCCCTGAACCCACGTCCTGTGACCTGCATTAGACCGGTCAACGTGGGACAAGATACCCCTGAACCCACGTCCTGTGACCTGCATTAGACCGGTCAACGTGGGGCAAGATACCCCTGAACCCACGTCCTGTGACCTGCATTAGACCGGTCAACGTGGGGCAAGATACCCCTGAACCCACGTCCTGTGACCTGCATTAGACCGGTCAACGTGGGGCAAGATACCCCTGAACCCACGTCCTGTGACCTGCATTAGACCGGTCAACGTGGGGCAAGATACCCCTGAACCCACGTCCTGTGACCTGCATTAGACCGGTCAACGTGGGCCAAGATACCCCTGAACCCACGTCCTGTGACCTGCATTAGACCGGTCAACGTGGGGCAAGATACCCCTGAACCCACGTCCTGTGACCTGCATTAGACCGGTCAACGTGGGGCAAGATACCCCTGAACCCACGTCCTGTGACCTGCATTAGACCGGTCAACGTGGGGCAAGATACCCCTAAACCCACGTCCTGTGACCTGCATTAGACCGGTCAACGTGGGGCAAGATACCCCTGAACCCACGTCCTGTGACCTGCATTAGACCGGTCAACGTGGGTGACCTGCATTAGACCGGTCAACGTGGGGCAAGATACCCTGAACCCACGTCCTGTGACCTGCATTAGACCGGTCAACGTAGGACAAGATACCCTGAACCCACGTCCTGTGACCTGCATTAGACCGGTCAACGTGGGGCAAGATACCCCTGAACCCACATCCTGTGACCTGCATTAGACCGGTCAACGTGGGACACGATACCCCTGAACCCACGTCCTGTGACCTGCATTAGACCGGTCAACGTGGGACAAGATACCCTGAACCCACGTCCTGTGACCTGCATTAGACTGGTCAACGTGGGGCAAGATACCCCTGAACCCACGTCCTGTGACCTGCATTAGACCGGTCAACGTGGGGCAAGATACCCCTGAACCCACGTCCTGTGACCTGCATTAGACCGGTCAACGTGGGACAAGATACCCCTGAACCCACGTCCTGTGACCTGCATTAGACCGGTCAACGTGGGCAAGATACCCCTGAACCCACGTCCTGTGACCTGCATTAGACCGGTCAACGTGGGACAAGATACCCTGAACCCACGTCCTGTGACCTGCATTAGACCGGTCAACGTGGGACAAGATACCCCTGAACCCACGTCCTGTGACCTGCATTAGACCGGTCAGCGTGGGGCAAGATACCCCTGAACCCACGTCCTGTGACCTGCATTAGACCGGTCAACGTGGGACAAGATACCCCTGAACCCACGTCCTGTGACCTGCATTAGACCGGTCAACGTGGGGCAAGATACCCCTGAACCCACGTCCTGTGACCTGCATTAGACCGGTCAACGTGGGGCAAGATACCCCTGAACCCACGTCCTGTGACCTGCATTAGACCGGTCAACGTGGGACAAGATACCCCTGAACCCACGTCCTGTGACCTGCATTAGACCGGTCAAGGTGGGACAAGATACCCCTGAACCCACGTCCTGTGACCTGCATTAGACCGGTCAACGTGGGACAAGATACCCCTGAACCCACGTCCTGTGACCTGCATTAGACCGGTCAACGTGGGACAAGATACCCCTGAACCCACGTCCTGTGACCTGCATTAGACCGGTCAACGTGGGACAAGATACCCCTGAACCCACGTCCTGTGACCTGCATTAGACCGGTCAGCGTGGGGCAAGATACCCCTGAACCCACGTCCTGTGACCTGCATTAGACCGGTCAACGTGGGACAAGATACCCCTGAACCCACGTCCTGTGACCTGCATTAGACCGGTCAACGTGGGGCAAGATACCCCTAAACCCACGTCCTGTGACCTGCATTAGACCGGTCAACGTGGGGCAAGATACCCCTGAACCCACGTCCTGTGACCTGCATTAGACCAGTCAACGTGGGACAAGATACCCCTGAACCCACGTCCTGTGACCTGCATTAGACCGGTCAACGTGGGGCAAGATACCCCTGAACCCACGTCCTGTGACCTGCATTAGACCGGTCAACGTGGGGCAAGATACCCCTGAACCCACGTCCTGTGACCTGCATTAGACCGGTCAACGTGGGACAAGATACCCCTACACCCACGTCCTGTGACCTGCATTAGACCGGTCAACGTGGGACAAGATACCCCTGAACCCACGTCCTGTGACCTGCATTAGACCGGTCAACGTGGGGCAAGATACCCCTGAACCCACGTCCTGTGACCTGCATTAGACCGGTCAACGTGGGGCAAGATACCCCTGAACCCACGTCCTGTGACCTGCATTAGACCGGTCAACGTAGGACAAGATACCCCTGAACCCACGTCCTGTGACCTGCATTAGACCGGTCAACGTGGGGCAAGATACCCCTGAACCCACATCCTGTGACCTGCATTAGACCGGTCAACGTGGGACACGATACCCCTGAACCCACGTCCTGTGACCTGCATTAGACCGGTCAACGTGGGACAAGATACCCCTGAACCCACGTCCTGTGACCTGCATTAGACTGGTCAACGTGGGGCAAGATACCCCTGAACCCACGTCCTGTGACCTGCATTAGACCGGTCAACGTGGGGCAAGATACCCCTGAACCCACGTCCTGTGACCTGCATTAGACCGGTCAACGTGGGGCAAGATACCCCTGAACCCACGTCCTGTGACCTGCATTAGACCGGTCAACGTGGGGCAAGATACCCCTGAACCCACGTCCTGTGACCTGCATTAGACCGGTCAACGTGGGGCAAGATACCCCTGAACCCACGTCCTGTGACCTGCATTAGACCGGTCAACGTGGGACAAGATACCCTGAACCCACGTCCTGTGACCTGCATTAGACCGGTCAGCGTGGGGCAAGATACCCCTGAACCCACGTCCTGTGACCTGCATTAGACCGGTCAACGTGGGACAAGATACCCCTGAACCCACGTCCTGTGACCTGCATTAGACCGGTCAACGTGGGGCAAGATACCCCTGAACCCACGTCCTGTGACCTGCATTAGACCGGTCAACGTGGGACAAGATACCCCTGAACCCACGTCCTGTGACCTGCATTAGACCGGTCAACGTGGGGCAAGATACCCCTGAACCCACGTCCTGTGACCTGCATTAGACCGGTCAACGTGGGGCAAGATACCCCTGAACCCACGTCCTGTGACCTGCATTAGACCGGTCAACGTGGGGCAAGATACCCCTGAACCCACGTCCTGTGACCTGCATTAGACCGGTCAACGTGGGACAAGATACCCCTGAACCCACGTCCTGTGACCTGCATTAGACCGGTCAACGTGGGACAAGATACCCCTGAACCCACGTCCTGTGACCTGCATTAGACCGGTCAACGTGGGACAAGATACCCCTGAACCCACGTCCTGTGACCTGCATTAGACCGGTCAACGTGGGGCAAGATACCCCTGAACCCACGTCCTGTGACCTGCATTAGACCGGTCAACGTGGGACAAGATACCCCTGAACCCACGTCCTGTGACCTGCATTAGACCGGTCAACGTGGGGCAAGATACCCCTGAACCCACGTCCTGTGACCTGCATTAGACCGGTCAACGTGGGACAAGATACCCCTGAACCCACGTCCTGTGACCTGCATTAGACCGGTCAACGTGGGGCAAGATACCCCTGAACCCACGTCCTGTGACCTGCATTAGACCGGTCAACGTGGGACAAGATACCCCTGAACCCACGTCCTGTGACCTGCATTAGACCGGTCAGCGTGGGGCAAGATACCCCTGAACCCACGTCCTGTGACCTGCATTAGACCGGTCAACGTGGGACAAGATACCCCTGAACCCACGTCCTGTGACCTGCATTAGACCGGTCAACGTGGGGCAAGATACCCCTAAACCCACGTCCTGTGACCTGCATTAGACCGGTCACCGTGGGACAAGATACCCCTGAACCCACGTCCTGTGACCTGCATTAGACCAGTCAACGTGGGACAAGATACCCCTGAACCCACGTCCTGTGACCTGCATTAGACCGGTCAACGTGGGGCAAGATACCCCTGAACCCACGTCCTGTGACCTGCATTAGACCGGTCAACGTGGGGCAAGATACCCCTGAACCCACGTCCTGTGACCTGCATTAGACCGGTCAACGTGGGACAAGATACCCCTGAACCCACGTCCTGTGACCTGCATTAGACCAGTCAACGTGGGACAAGATACCCCTGAACCCACGTTCTGTGACCTGCATTAGACCGGTCAACGTGGGGCAAGATACCCCTGAACCCACGTCCTGTGACCTGCATTAGACCGGTCAAGGTGGGGCAAGATACCCCTGAACCCACGTCCTGTGACCTGCATTAGACCGGTCAACGTGGGACAAGATACCCCTGAACCCACGTCCTGTGACCTGCATTAGACCGGTCAACGTGGGGCAAGATACCCCTGAACCCACGTCCTGTGACCTGCATTAGACCGGTCAACGTGGGACAAGATACCCCTGAACCCACGTCCTGTGACCTGCATTAGACCGGTCAACGTGGGGCAAGATACCCCTGAACCCACGTCCTGTGACCTGCATTAGACCGGTCAACGTGGGGCAAGATACCCCTGAACCCACGTCCTGTGACCTGCATTAGACCGGTCAACGTGGGGCAAGATACCCCTGAACCCACGTCCTGTGACCTGCATTAGACCGGTCAACGTGGGGCAAGATACCCCTGAACCCACGTCCTGTGACCTGCATTAGACCGGTCAACGTGGGGCAAGATACCCCTGAACCCACGTCCTGTGACCTGCATTAGACCGGTCAAGGTGGGGCAAGATACCCCTGAACCCACGTCCTGTGACCTGCATTAGACCGGTCAACGTGGGGCAAGATACCCCTGAACCCACGTCCTGTGACCTGCATTAGACCGGTCAACGTGGGACAAGATACCCCTAAACCCACGTCCTGTGACCTGCATTAGACCGGTCAACGTGGGGCAAGATACCCCTAAACCCACGTCCTGTGACCTGCATTAGACCGGTCAACGTGGGGCAAGATACCCCTGAACCCACGTCCTGTGACCTGCATTAGACCGGTCAACGTGGGGCAAGATACCCCTGAACCCACGTCCTGTGACCTGCATTAGACCGGTCAACGTAGGACAAGATACCCCTGAACCCACGTCCTGTGACCTGCATTAGACCGGTCAACGTGGGGCAAGATACCCCTGAACCCACATCCTGTGACCTGCATTAGACCGGTCAACGTGGGACACGATACCCCTGAACCCACGTCCTGTGACCTGCATTAGACCGGTCAACGTGGGACAAGATACCCTGAACCCACGTCCTGTGACCTGCATTAGACTGGTCAACGTGGGGCAAGATACCCCTGAACCCACGTCCTGTGACCTGCATTAGACCGGTCAACGTGGGGCAAGATACCCCTGAACCCACGTCCTGTGACCTGCATTAGACCGGTCAACGTGGGACAAGATACCCCTGAACCCACGTCCTGTGACCTGCATTAGACCGGTCAACGTGGGGCAAGATACCCCTGAACCCACGTCCTGTGACCTGCATTAGACCGGTCAACGTGGGACAAGATACCCCTGAACCCACGTCCTGTGACCTGCATTAGACCGGTCAACGTGGGACAAGATACCCCTGAACCCACGTCCTGTGACCTGCATTAGACCGGTCAGCGTGGGGCAAGATACCCCTGAACCCACGTCCTGTGACCTGCATTAGACCGGTCAACGTGGGACAAGATACCCCTGAACCCACGTCCTGTGACCTGCATTAGACCGGTCAACGTGGGGCAAGATACCCCTGAACCCACGTCCTGTGACCTGCATTAGACCGGTCAACGTGGGGCAAGATACCCCTGAACCCACGTCCTGTGACCTGCATTAGACCGGTCAACGTGGGACAAGATACCCCTGAACCCACGTCCTGTGACCTGCATTAGACCGGTCAACGTGGGACAAGATACCCCTGAACCCACGTCCTGTGACCTGCATTAGACCGGTCAACGTGGGACAAGATACCCCTGAACCCACGTCCTGTGACCTGCATTAGACCGGTCAACGTGGGACAAGATACCCCTGAACCCACGTCCTGTGACCTGCATTAGACCGGTCAACGTGGGACAAGATACCCCTGAACCCACGTCCTGTGACCTGCATTAGACCGGTCAGCGTGGGGCAAGATACCCCTGAACCCACGTCCTGTGACCTGCATTAGACCGGTCAACGTGGGACAAGATACCCCTGAACCCACGTCCTGTGACCTGCATTAGACCGGTCAACGTGGGGCAAGATACCCCTAAACCCACGTCCTGTGACCTGCATTAGACCGGTCAACGTGGGGCAAGATACCCCTGAACCCACGTCCTGTGACCTGCATTAGACCAGTCAACGTGGGACAAGATACCCCTGAACCCACGTCCTGTGACCTGCATTAGACCGGTCAACGTGGGGCAAGATACCCCTGAACCCACGTCCTGTGACCTGCATTAGACCGGTCAACGTGGGGCAAGATACCCCTGAACCCACGTCCTGTGACCTGCATTAGACCGGTCAACGTGGGACAAGATACCCCTACACCCACGTCCTGTGACCTGCATTAGACCGGTCAACGTGGGACAAGATACCCCTGAACCCACGTCCTGTGACCTGCATTAGACCGGTCAACGTGGGGCAAGATACCCCTGAACCCACGTCCTGTGACCTGCATTAGACCGGTCAACGTGGGGCAAGATACCCCTGAACCCACGTCCTGTGACCTGCATTAGACCGGTCAACGTAGGACAAGATACCCCTGAACCCACGTCCTGTGACCTGCATTAGACCGGTCAACGTGGGGCAAGATACCCCTGAACCCACATCCTGTGACCTGCATTAGACCGGTCAACGTGGGACACGATACCCCTGAACCCACGTCCTGTGACCTGCATTAGACCGGTCAACGTGGGACAAGATACCCCTGAACCCACGTCCTGTGACCTGCATTAGACTGGTCAACGTGGGGCAAGATACCCCTGAACCCACGTCCTGTGACCTGCATTAGACCGGCCAACGTGGGGCAAGATACCCCTGAACCCACGTCCTGTGACCTGCATTAGACCGGTCAACGTGGGACAAGATACCCCTGAACCCACGTCCTGTGACCTGCATTAGACCGTTCAACGTGGGGCAAGATACCCCTGAACCCACGTCCTGTGACCTGCATTAGACCGGTCAACGTGGGACAAGATACCCCTGAACCCACGTCCTGTGACCTGCATTAGACCGGTCAACGTGGGACAAGATACCCCTGAACCCACGTCCTGTGACCTGCATTAGACCGGTCAGCGTGGGGCAAGATACCCCTGAACCCACGTCCTGTGACCTGCATTAGACCGGTCAACGTGGGACAAGATACCCCTGAACCCACGTCCTGTGACCTGCATTAGACCGGTCAACGTGGGGCAAGATACCCCTGAACCCACGTCCTGTGACCTGCATTAGACCGGTCAACGTGGGACAAGATACCCCTGAACCCACGTCCTGTGACCTGCATTAGACCGGTCAACGTGGGGCAAGATACCCCTGAACCCACGTGCTGTGACCTGCATTAGACCGGTCAACGTGGGACAAGATACCCCTGAACCCACGTCCTGTGACCTGCATTAGACCGGTCAACGTGGGACAAGATACCCCTGAACCCACGTCCTGTGACCTGCATTAGACCGGTCAACGTGGGACAAGATACCCCTGAACCCACGTCCTGTGACCTGCATTAGACCGGTCAACGTGGGGCAAGATACCCCTGAACCCACGTCCTGTGACCTGCATTAGACCGGTCAACGTGGGACAAGATACCCCTGAACCCACGTCCTGTGACCTGCATTAGACCGGTCAACGTGGGGCAAGATACCCCTGAACCCACGTCCTGTGACCTGCATTAGACCGGTCAACGTGGGGCAAGATACCCCTGAACCCACGTCCTGTGACCTGCATTAGACCGGTCAACGTGGGACAAGATACCCCTGAACCCACGTCCTGTGACCTGCATTAGACCGGTCAACGTGGGGCAAGATACCCCTGAACCCACGTCCTGTGACCTGCATTAGACCGGTCAACGTGGGACAAGATACCCCTGAACCCACGTCCTGTGACCTGCATTAGACCGGTCAACGTGGGGCAAGATACCCCTGAACCCACGTCCTGTGACCTGCATTAGACCGGTCAGCGTGGGGCAAGATACCCCTGAACCCACGTCCTGTGACCTGCATTAGACCGGTCAACGTGGGACAAGATACCCCTGAACCCACGTCCTGTGACCTGCATTAGACCGGTCAACGTGGGGCAAGATACCCCTGAACCCACGTCCTGTGACCTGCATTAGACCGGTCAACGTGGGACAAGATACCCCTGAACCCACGTCCTGTGACCTGCATTAGACCGGTCAACGTGGGGCAAGATACCCCTGAACCCACGTGCTGTGACCTGCATTAGACCGGTCAACGTGGGACAAGATACCCCTGAACCCACGTCCTGTGACCTGCATTAGACCGGTCAACGTGGGACAAGATACCCCTGAACCCACGTCCTGTGACCTGCATTAGACCGGTCAACGTGGGACAAGATACCCCTGAACCCACGTCCTGTGACCTGCATTAGACCGGTCAACGTGGGGCAAGATACCCCTGAACCCACGTCCTGTGACCTGCATTAGACCGGTCAACGTGGGACAAGATACCCCTGAACCCACGTCCTGTGACCTGCATTAGACCGGTCAACGTGGGGCAAGATACCCCTGAACCCACGTCCTGTGACCTGCATTAGACCGGTCAACGTGGGGCAAGATACCCCTGAACCCACGTCCTGTGACCTGCATTAGACCGGTCAACGTGGGAGAAGATACCCCTGAACCCACGTCCTGTGACCTGCATTAGACCGGTCAACGTGGGGCAAGATACCCCTGAACCCACGTCCTGTGACCTGCATTAGACCGGTCAACGTGGGACAAGATACCCCTGAACCCACGTCCTGTGACCTGCATTAGACCGGTCAACGTGGGACAAGATACCCCTGAACCCACGTCCTGTGACCTGCATTAGACCGGTCAACGTGGGACAAGATACCCCTGAACCCACGTCCTGTGACCTGCATTAGACCGGTCAGCGTGGGGCAAGATACCCCTGAACCCACGTCCTGTGACCTGCATTAGACCGGTCAACGTGGGACAAGATACCCCTGAACCCACGTCCTGTGACCTGCATTAGACCGGTCAACGTGGGGCAAGATACCCCTAAACCCACGTCCTGTGACCTGCATTAGACCGGTCAACGTGGGACAAGATACCCCTGAACCCACGTCCTGTGACCTGCATTAGACCAGTCAACGTGGGACAAGATACCCCTGAACCCACGTCCTGTGACCTGCATTAGACCGGTCAACGTGGGGCAAGATACCCCTGAACCCACGTCCTGTGACCTGCATTAGACCGGTCAACGTGGGGCAAGATACCCCTGAACCCACGTCCTGTGACCTGCATTAGACCGGTCAACGTGGGACAAGATACCCCTGAACCCACGTCCTGTGACCTGCATTAGACCGGTCAACGTGGGACAAGATACCCCTGAACCCACGTCCTGTGACCTGCATTAGACCGGTCAACGTGGGGCAAGATACCCCTGAACCCACGTGCTGTGACCTGCATTAGACCGGTCAATGTGGGGCAAGATACCCCTGAACCCACGTCCTGTGACCTGCATTAGACCGGTCAACGTGGGACAAGATACCCCTGAACCCACGTCCTGTGACCTGCATTAGACCGGTCAACGTGGGACAAGATACCCCTGAACCCACGTCCTGTGACCTGCATTAGACCGGTCAACGTGGGGCAAGATACCCCTGAACCCACGTCCTGTGACCTGCATTAGACCGGTCAACGTGGGACAAGATACCCCTGAACCCACGTCCTGTGACCTGCATTAGACCGGTCAACGTGGGGCAAGATACCCCTGAACCCACGTCCTGTGACCTGCATTAGACCGGTCAACGTGGGGCAAGATACCCCTGAACCCACGTCCTGTGACCTGCATTAGACCGGTCAACGTGGGACAAGATGCCCCTAAACCCACGTCCTGTGACCTGCATTAGACCGGTCAACGTGGGACAAGATACCCCTGAACCCACGTCCTGTGACCTGCATTAGACCGGTCAACGTGGGGCAAGATACCCCTGAACCCACGTCCTGTGACCTGCATTAGACCGGTCAACGTGGGACAAGATACCCCTGAACCCACGTCCTGTGACCTGCATTAGACCAGTCAACGTGGGACAAGATACCCCTGAACCCACGTCCTGTGACCTGCATTAGACCGGTCAACGTGGGGCAAGATACCCCTGAACCCACGTCCTGTGACCTGCATTAGACCGGTCAACGTGGGGCAAGATACGCCTGAACCCACGTCCTGTGACCTGCATTAGACCGGTCAACGTGGGACAAGATACCCCTGAACCCACGTCCTGTGACCTGCATTAGACCGGTCAACGTGGGACAAGATACCCCTGAACCCACGTCCTGTGACCTGCATTAGACCGGTCAACGTGGGGCAAGATACCCCTGAACCCACGTCCTGTGACCTGCATTAGACCGGTCAACGTGGGACAAGATACCCCTGAACCCACGTCCTGTGACCTGCATTAGACCGGTCAACGTGGGACAAGATACCCCTGAACCCACGTCCTGTGACCTGCATTAGACCGGTCAACGTGGGGCAAGATACCCCTGAACCCACGTCCTGTGACCTGCATTAGACCGGTCAACGTGGGACAAGATACCCCTGAACCCACGTCCTGTGACCTGCATTAGACCGGTCAACGTGGGACAAGATACCCCTGAACCCACGTCCTGTGACCTGCATTAGACCGGTCAACGTGGGGCAAGATACCCCTACACCCACGTCCTGTGACCTGCATTAGACCGGTCAACGTGGGGCAAGATACCCCTGAACCCACGTCCTGTGACCTGCATTAGACCGGTCAACGTGGGACAAGATACCCCTGAACCCACGTTCTGTGACCTGCATTAGACCGGTCAAGGTGGGACAAGATACCCCTGAACCCACGTCCTGTGACCTGCATTAGACTGGTCAACGTGGGACAAGATACCCCTGAACCCACGTTCTGTGACCTGCATTAGACCGGTCAACGTGGGGCAAGATACCCCTGAACCCACGTTCTGTGACCTGCATTAGACCGGTCAACGTGGGGCAAGATACCCCTGAACCCACGTCCTGTGACCTGCATTAGACCGGTCAACGTGGGGCAAGATACCCCTGAACCCACGTCCTGTGACCTGCATTAGACCGGTCAACGTGGGGCAAAATACCCCTGAACCCACGTCCTGTGACCTGCATTAGACCGGTCAACGTGGGACAAGATACCCCTGAACCCACGTCCTGTGACCTGCATTAGACCGGTCAACGTGGGACAAGATACCCCTGAACCCACGTCCTGTGACCTGCATTAGACCGGTCAACGAGGGACAAGATACCCCTGAACCCACGTCCTGTGACCGGTCAACGTGGGGCAAGATACCCCTGAACCCACGTCCTGTGACCTGCATTAGACCGGTCAACGTGGGGCAAGATACCCCTGAACCCACGTCCTGTGACCTGCATTAGACCGGTCAACGTGGGGCAAGATACCCCTGAACCCACGTCCTGTGACCTGCATTAGACCGGTCAAGGTGGGAGAAGATACCCCTGAACCCACGTCCTGTGACCTGCATTAGACCGGTCAACGTGGGGCAAGATACCCCTGAACCCACGTCCTGTGACCTGCATTAGACCGGTCAACGTGGGACAAGATACCCCTGAACCCACGTTCTGTGACCTGCATTAGACCGGTCAACGTGGGGCAAGATACCCCTGAACCCACGTCCTGTGACCTGCATTAGACCGGTCAACGTGGGACAAGATACCCCTGAACCCACGTCCTGTGACCTGCATTAGACCGGTCAACGTGGGGCAAGATACCCCTGAACCCACGTCCTGTGACCTGCATTAGACCGGTCAACGTGGGGCAAGATACCCCTGAACCCACGTCCTGTGACCTGCATTAGACCGGTCAACGTGGGGCAAGATACCCCTGAACCCACGTCCTGTGACCTGCATTAGACCGGTCAACGTGGGACAAGATACCCCTGAACCCACGTCCTGTGACCTGCATTAGACCGGTCAACGTGGGGCAAGATACCCCTGAACCCACGTCCTGTGACCTGCATTAGACCGGTCAACGTGGGGCAAGATACCCCTGAACCCACGTCCTGTGACCTGCATTAGACCGGTCAACGTGGGACAAGATGCCCCTAAACCCACGTCCTGTGACCTGCATTAGACCGGTCAACGTGGGGCAAGATACCCCTGAACCCACGTCCTGTGACCTGCATTAGACCGGTCAACGTGGGACAAGATGCCCCTAAACCCACGTCCTGTGACCTGCATTAGACCGGTCAACGTGGGGCAAGATACCCCTGAACCCACGTCCTGTGACCTGCATTAGACCGGTCAACGTGGGGCTAGATACCCCTGAACCCACGTCCTGTGACCTGCATTAGACCGGTCAACGTGGGACAAGATACCCCTGAACCCACGTCCTGTGACCTGCATTAGACCGGTCAACGTGGGGCAAGATACCCCTGAACCCACGTCCTGTGACCTGCATTAGACCGGTCAACGTGGGGCAAGATACCCCTGAACCCACGTCCTGTGACCTGCATTAGACCGGTCAACGTGGGGCAAGATACCCCTGAACCCACGTCCTGTGACCTGCATTAGACCGGTCAACGTGGGACAAGATACCCCTGAACCCACGTCCTGTGACCTGCATTAGACCGGTCAACGTGGGGCAAGATACCCCTGAACCCACGTCCTGTGACCTGCATTAGACCGGTCAACGTGGGGCAAGATACCCCTGAACCCACGTCCTGTGACCTGCATTAGACCGGTCAACGTGGGACAAGATGCCCCTAAACCCACGTCCTGTGACCTGCATTAGACCGGTCAACGTGGGGCAAGATACCCCTGAACCCACGTCCTTTGACCTGCATTAGACCGGTCAACGTGGGACAAGATACCCCTGAACCCACGTCCTGTGACCTGCATTAGACCGGTCAACGTGGGGCAAGATACCCCTGAACCCACGTCCTGTGACCTGCATTAGACCGGTCAACGTGGGGCAAGATACCCCTGAACCCACGTCCTGTGACCTGCATTAGACCGGTCAACGTGGGGCAAGATACCCCTGAACCCACGTCCTGTGACCTGCATTAGACCGGTCAACGTGGGGCAAGATACCCCTGAACCCACGTCCTGTGACCTGCATTAGACCGGTCAACGTGGGGCAAGATACCCCTGAACCCACGTCCTGTGACCTGCATTAGACCGGTCAACGTGGGGCAAGATACCCCTGAACCCACGTCCTGTGACCTGCATTAGACCGGTCAACGTGGGACAAGATACCCCTGAACCCACGTCCTGTGACCTGCATTAGACCGGTCAACGTGGGGCAAGATACCCCTGAACCCACGTCCTGTGACCTGCATTAGACCGGTCAACGTGGGGCAAGATACCCCTGAACCCACGTCCTGTGACCTGCATTAGACCGGTCAACGTGGGACAAGATGCCCCTAAACCCACGTCCTGTGACCTGCATTAGACCGGTCAACGTGGGGCAAGATACCCCTGAACCCACGTCCTTTGACCTGCATTAGACCGGTCAACGTGGGACAAGATACCCCTGAACCCACGTCCTGTGACCTGCATTAGACCGGTCAACGTGGGGCAAGATACCCCTGAACCCACGTCCTGTGACCTGCATTAGACCGGTCAACGTGGGGCAAGATACCCCTGAACCCACGTCCTGTGACCTGCATTAGACCGGTCAACGTGGGGCAAGATACCCCTGAACCCACGTCCTGTGACCTGCATTAGACCGGTCAACGTGGGGCAAGATACCCCTGAACCCACGTCCTGTGACCTGCATTAGACCGGTCAACGTGGGACAAGATACCCCTGAACCCACGTCCTGTGACCTGCATTAGACCGGTCAACGTGGGGCAAGATACCCCTGAACCCACGTCCTGTGACCTGCATTAGACCGGTCAACGTGGGGCAAGATACCCCTGAACCCACGTCCTGTGACCTGCATTAGACCGGTCAACGTGGGACAAGATGCCCCTAAACCCACGTCCTGTGACCTGCATTAGACCGGTCAACGTGGGGCAAGATACCCCTGAACCCACGTCCTTTGACCTGCATTAGACCGGTCAACGTGGGACAAGATACCCCTGAACCCACGTCCTGTGACCTGCATTAGACCGGTCAACGTGGGGCAAGATACCCCTGAACCCACGTCCTGTGACCTGCATTAGACCGGTCAACGTGGGGCAAGATACCCCTGAACCCACGTCCTGTGACCTGCATTAGACCGGTCAACGTGGGGCAAGATACCCCTAAACCCACGTCCTGTGACCTGCATTAGACCGGTCAACGTGGGACAAGATACCCCTGAACCCACGTCCTGTGACCTGCATTAGACCGGTCAACGTGGGGCAAGATACCCCTGAACCCACGTCCTGTGACCTGCATTAGACCGGTCAACGTGGGACAAGATACCCCTGAACCCACGTCCTGTGACCTGCATTAGACCGGTCAACGTGGGGCAAGATACCCCTGAACCCACGTCCTGTGACCTGCATTAGACCGGTCAACGTAGGACAAGATACCCCTGAACCCACGTCCTGTGACCTGCATTAGACCGGTCAAGGTGGGACAAGATACCCCTAAACCCACGTCCTGTGACCTGCATTAGACCGGTCAACGAGGGGCAAGATACCCCTGAACCCACGTCCTGTGACCTGCATTAGACCGGTCAACGTGGGACAAGATACCCCTGAACCCACGTCCTGTGACCTGCATTAGACCGGTCAACGTGGGACAAGATACCCCTGAACCCACGTCCTGTGACCTGCATTAGACCGGTCAACGTGGGACAAGATACCCCTAAACCCACGTCCTGTGACCTGCATTAGACCGGTCAACGTGGGGCAAGATACCCCTGAACCCACGTCCTGTGACCTGCATTAGACCGGTCAACGTGGGACAAGATACCCCTGAACCCACGTCCTGTGACCTGCATTAGACCGGTCAACGTGGGGCAAGATACCCCTGAACCCACGTCCTGTGACCTGCATTAGACCGGTCAACGTGGGACAAGATACCCCTAAACCCACGTCCTGTGACCTGCATTAGACCGGTCAACGTGGGGCAAGATACCCCTGAACCCACGTCCTGTGACCTGCATTAGACCGGTCAGCGTGGGGCAAGATACCCCTGAACCCACGTCCTGTGACCTGCATTAGACCGGTCAACGTGGGACAAGATACCCCTGAACCCACGTCCTGTGACCTGCATTAGACCGGTCAACGTGGGGCAAGATACCCCTGAACCCACGTCCTGTGACCTGCATTAGACCGGTCAACGTGGGGCAAGATACCCCTGAACCCACGTCCTGTGACCTGCATTAGACCGGTCAACGTGGGACAAGATACCCCTGAACCCACGTCCTGTGACCTGCATTAGACCGGTCAACGTGGGGCAAGATACCCCTGAACCCACGTCCTGTGACCTGCATTAGACCGGTCAACGTTGGAGAAGATACCCCTGAACCCACGTCCTGTGACCTGCATTAGACCGGTCAACGTGGGGCAAGATACCCCTAAACCCACGTCCTGTGACCTGCATTAGACCGGTCAACGTGGGACAAGATACCCCTGAACCCACGTCCTGTGACCTGCATTAGACCGGTCAACGTGGGGCAAGATACCCCTGAACCCACGTCCTGTGACCTGCATTAGACCGGTCAACGTGGGACAAGATACCCCTGAACCCACGTCCTGTGACCTGCATTAGACCGGTCAACGTGGGACAAGATACCCCTGAACCCACGTCCTGTGACCTGCATTAGACCGGTCAACGTGGGACAAGATACCCCTGAACCCACGTCCTGTGACCTGCATTAGACCGGTCAACGTGGGACAAGATACCCCTGAACCCACGTCCTGTGACCTGCATTAGACCGGTCAACGTGGGGCAAGATACCCCTGAACCCACGTCCTGTGACCTGCATTAGACCGGTCAACGTTGGAGAAGATACCCCTGAACCCACGTCCTGTGACCTGCATTAGACCGGTCAACGTGGGGCAAGATACCCCTAAACCCACGTCCTGTGACCTGCATTAGACCGGTCAACGTGGGACAAGATACCCCTGAACCCACGTCCTGTGACCTGCATTAGACCGGTCAACGTGGGGCAAGATACCCCTGAACCCACGTCCTGTGACCTGCATTAGACCGGTCAACGTGGGACAAGATACCCCTGAACCCACGTCCTGTGACCTGCATTAGACCGGTCAACGTGGGACAAGATACCCCTGAACCCACGTCCTGTGACCTGCATTAGACCGGTCAACGTGGGACAAGATACCCCTGAACCCACGTCCTGTGACCTGCATTAGACCGGTCAACGTGGGGCAAGATACCCCTGAACCCACGTCCTGTGACCTGCATTAGACCGGTCAACGTGGGAGAAGATACCCCTGAACCCACGTCCTGTGACCTGCATTAGACCGGTCAACGTGGGGCAAGATACCCCTGAACCCACGTCCTGTGACCTGCATTAGACCGGTCAACGTGGGACAAGATACCCCTGAACCCACGTCCTGTGACCTGCATTAGACCGGTCAACGTGGGACAAGATACCCCTGAACCCACGTCCTGTGACCTGCATTAGACCGGTCAACGTGGGGCAAGATACCCCTGAACCCACGTCCTGTGACCTGCATTAGACCGGTCAACGTGGGACAAGATACCCCTGAACCCACGTCCTGTGACCTGCATTAGACCGGTCAACGTGGGGCAAGATACCCCTGAACCCACGTCCTGTGACCTGCATTAGACCGGTCAACGTGGGGCAAGATACCCCTGAACCCACGTCCTGTGACCTGCATTAGACCGGTCAGCGTGGGGCAAGATACCCCTGAACCCACGTCCTGTGACCTGCATTAGACCGGTCAACGTGGGACAAGATACCCCTGAACCCACGTCCTGTGACCTGCATTAGACCGGTCAACGTGGGACAAGATACCCCTACACCCACGTCCTGTGACCTGCATTAGACCGGTCAACGTGGGGCAAGATACCCCTGAACCCACGTCCTGTGACCTGCATTAGACCGGTCAACGTGGGGCAAGATACCCCTGAACCCACGTCCTGTGACCTGCATTAGACCGGTCAACGTGGGGCAAGATACCCCTGAACCCACGTCCTGTGACCTGCATTAGACCGGTCAACGTGGGGCAAGATACCCCTGAACCCACGTCCTGTGACCTGCATTAGACCGGTCAACGTGGGGCAAGATACCCCTGAACCCACGTCCTGTGACCTGCATTAGACCGGTCAACGTGGGGCAAGATACCCCTGAACCCACGTCCTGTGACCTGCATTAGACCGGTCAACGTGGGGCAAGATACCCCTGAACCCACGTCCTGTGACCTGCATTAGACCGGTCAACGTGGGGCAAGATACCCCTGAACCCACGTCCTGTGACCTGCATTAGACCGGTCAACGTGGGGCAAGATACCCCTGAACCCACGTCCTGTGACCTGCATTAGACCGGTCAACGTGGGGCAAGATACCCCTGAACCCACGTCCTGTGACCTGCATTAGACCGGTCAACGTGGGACAAGATACCCCTGAACCCACGTCCTGTGACCTGCATTAGACCGGTCAACGTGGGACAAGATACCCCTGAACCCACGTCCTGTGACCTGCATTAGACTGGTCAACGTGGGGCAAGATAGCCCTAAACCCACGTCCTGTGACCTGCATTAGACCGGTCAACGTGGGGCAAGATACCCCTGAACCCACGTCCTGTGACCTGCATTAGACCGGTCAGCGTGGGGCAAGATACCCCTGAACCCACGTCCTGTGACCTGCATTAGACCGGTCAACGTGGGGCAAGATACCCCTGAACCCACGTCCTGTGACCTGCATTAGACCGGTCAACGTGGGGCAAGATACCCCTGAACCCACGTCCTGTGACCTGCATTAGACCGGTCAACGAGGGGCAAGATACACCTGAACCCACGTCCTGTGACCTGCATTAGACCGGTCAACGTGGGGCAAGATACCCCTGAACCCACGTCCTGTGACCTGCATTAGACCGGTCAACGTGGGAGAAGATACCCCTGAACCCACGTCCTGTGACCTGCATTAGACCGGTCAACGTGGGACAAGATACCCCTGAACCCACGTCCTGTGACCTGCATTAGACCGGTCAACGTGGGGCAAGATACCCCTGAACCCACGTCCTGTGACCTGCATTAGACCGGTCAACGTGGGGCAAGATACCCCTGAACCCACGTCCTGTGACCTGCATTAGACCGGTCAACGTGGGACAAGATACCCCTGAACCCACGTCCTGTGACCTGCATTAGACCGGTCAACGTGGGGCAAGATACCCCTGAACCCACGTCCTGTGACCTGCATTAGACCGGTCAACGTGGGACAAGATACCCCTGAACCCACGTCCTGTGACCTGCATTAGACCGGTCAACGTGGGACAAGATACCCCTGAACCCACGTCCTGTGACCTGCATTAGACCGGTCAACGTGGGGCAAGATACCCCTGAACCCATTCTGTTATCCGTCGCTCAGGGATGCACTAAGAGGGAGGGAGGCGTCGGGCGGGTGGTGAGGAGGAGGACTGGGGTCGGGCCATGATGGCTGTTGGTTTTGGCGGAGGGCGACCGGATCGGTGCAGACACGGGGCCGCACACCGCGCCGTCGAATGCTGCTTTCGAAAACCGCAGGCAGGGGGGGGGGGGGGGGGGGCTACCCTCCCCGGTCATTTTCAAGGCTCGTTTGTGTGGTGTTTGTGGTGTGATTTGGTATCCAATGGGGGTACAACCAAAGGGAGCTTTGGGCAAGAGTTGGTTTTTTTTTTTGAAAAGAATCATGGATTTATTTTAGTAAGGAACGGTTTTTTTTGTAAGGATTTGGTTTCTGTGGTAAAGAATCAATCTTTTTTGTGCGTACCACATTTGTACAGGGGGTGGGGAATCAGGAGGGAGGTGTAGTGTATGATGGCAGGGTGGGGGATGGTGGGGGGTGGGGGGTGACGGGGAAGGGGGGCGGGGGGTCCCAGTTGTTGGGAAAGGGCGGGCACGTGCTCGTTCGGCGCGGGGGGGGGGGGGGGCTGCCTATTCAGGCCCCCTTCCCCCCAGTGCACTCGTTGGGGGGAGGGGGGGAAACCTGCACTCATGGCATGAGCATGGAAACCTTTACAGCCACCACATGCATGGGTCCACTGGTAATGCTGACCCCCTGCAGCTGCTTCTTGCTCGTGTTTCTGCAGAATCTGCCGAATCTATCCCGCGGCTGACGCCGGGGGCTTCTTGTCCAAAAATAAAGACCCGACTCCATTTCTTGGTAAGACCACATTTTTGGCAATGAACATGCAGACGGATGACGACGGCCTCGTGACATACTTGAAGCACTTTGGGGACTGCTCCTTTAAACTCAAAGCATGAGGCTAAAGACTGCATCAAAGCCATCACAAGAAGGTTGTGATGCCTTGGGGTCGAAGGCAGTCTTCACCGCTGCATCACACGTTTGTAGCTCAGGTGTACTGCAGGGCCGGGTAGATCTGTGGCTATGTGACGCAGGTATTTGTCTGCTGACTCCCATCAGGCTCAGGTTCAGGTTCAGGGCGTGTCCATAATGATATTGCAGCGTTCATTTGCCACTTGCGGGTGCAGACTTGCTGCTGGTGCTGGTACCCGTCCGCCTTTGGATCACTTGTCTCATTATATTGGTGCGGCACCAGAGTGTGGCAGGTCACACCGCTCCGTAACTCTATGGCCCACATTATTTGCTACACTTTTATTGTTCTTTAATGGCAGTGCATGCAGCGCTTGTCATTTTCGACGGCTACAGGTAGAGGTTGCATTTCCAAGTCGCCGAGGTAGCTGAAATGCACCCGCGTGGGGCTGACCCACCATCTCTGCTGTCCCTTTGTGGCCATCCCTTGGCACACCACCTTGTTGCCTTTGAGCCTTGCCTTCTGGGGGGCAACTTATGCCACCCATCTGTTGCCCCTGATGCAGGCCATGGGCCAGCTCACATGTGACCTGCAATTTCCAAGTGATCCCATCCCCTGGATCTCTGGATGGCACCAGTCTGTCCATTGCAGCTGTTGCTGTTTATGCGCCTTGGAATGCAATGGGATGGGGAAGGGACGGGGCCAGGAACTGATCCACAGTGGCGTCAGGCATGCAACAGCACATTTGCTGTGCAGATTCTGCACATGGTCTCAGGGATTTCAATCCAGGGGCCGGCTTTGTCAAAAGTGGGTTTCCATTTTTCAACTAGAGTTGGAGGCTTGATTGCTTTTTTCTTTTTGATGTCCTCTAGTTAAAGCAGATGTCACTTTGCAGGAAAGAAGGTTCTTCATATGGGGATTTTGCGAAACAAAATGTTGCGTCCAATTTACAGCATCGGCATGCTTTTTTCCTCTTGAAATGGGTGTCCAACAGCATAAAGAAGGGTGTCCCATCGCCCTCCTCAACTTCAGAATTTTGTGTTTGCCCCTGGATGTTTGTTTTTCCACATGCCATGGAAATATTTGCAGGTGTTCCACGGTCTCACTGCACATGTTTACAGGCATGGGGGTTGTAGCTTTCAATGGTGCCAAACATCAAGTGCTTATGGCATTTCAAATGGGTGACAATTGAGGAGATGTCCGTTTTTTTTAAATCAGTTTTTTATCAGAGGGTGAGCATGTATCGTAGATGGGGTAGACTCAATCGTGCGCCTATTTGAACAACAAGGATCAACACCAGTTTAGGTAGGGAGTCGTGTTCCAATGTGATTCCATTGCGGTGCATTTGAAGATCCAAAAATTTTGTGGATGCATGTGTGATGTTTTCCATTTTGCAGCTCAATACAAGTTCCAAGTTGCAAAAATATGACATCTAACCACGTGCTCATCCAAACAAAGGCTCCGAAACAAATTGAATCTATACAGTTGTCAATACAAATTGAGTTTGGTGGCAGGCATTGTAGATGTGTTATGACATTGTAGTGTAGATGTGTCGATATTCATGGTAAGACCCGTGTCGACAATTCCGAAGTAGCTGAAATAAAGTTAGGTTAAAGCCATAGTGAAGTCCCTCACAGATTGGGTGGTGCAGTCAACGTTTTCCTTTTACTTTGCCCTTGGTTTGAGTTTCCTGGTATGTAGGTAAGTATGACCCCAACCATTACAGAAAAGCATCACAAATGTGTAAGTAGGTGTCAAGCCGGTATGCTTCTTCCAATGCCCTGCACAATACGCCGAACATCAAGTACTATGCATGCTCCCTGCGCCAAACACACTACCCCCCACTTAGTTTTCCATTTGTCCTCCACCCTTGTCGCAATCAAGTATGGTATTTATGGCTCTGCCACGAATAAATCTCATTCAACCCCCCCCCCCCCTGGAAGGGGGACATTTTATGTGGAGAGTCGGGGAGTGGGGCCTCGCCCCTATGGCCTAATCATAGGTACTTTTGGCCAAACGATGTAGTCCCATATACCATCTGTGTCGAGGTCGCCGAGCCTCGACTCCCCGGGACATATGCCACACTCAATAGAAGAGGCAAAATTGATTGCAATGGCTGAAAGACGTTGGGTGATCGTTTATGTGCCCTCAATTGCAGAAATTGATACAACGATACAGCATTGTGTCCCACATTCTTGCCTGTTGTGAACATTTGTAATTTGGGAGGCATTTGGAATGGGCAGCAGGGGTGGATATAATAGTGACGACATTACCGGGGTGGGGGTGGGGGGGGGGGGGGCGTTGAGCCGGGAGGCAGTGATGACGGAATGACGATTACGATTTGCACCTTTTTCGCTTTACAGGTATGTGTGTTCGCAGAGTTGGATGAATCTGCAGCTGCGCTACCACCTGGGTTTTGCACCCCTTTCCTTGCTGTGTCATCACAGATTGTACCCCACAGTCCCTTGCGCTTTTTCTCCCTTTCCCAGGACATCAAATGCAATTTTGTACCTCCTTGCTGCTTGCAGAAATACCATGGTTTTTCTCCCTTGTTGCGTTCCTGCTACCAACACAAATGTGGTTGTGAAAACTGTAAACAGTGACAGGGTGCTTTTTTTCCATTTTCGCTTCCGGTGCTGCAGGCCTCTTCCACTTTTTATTTTGTTCTCTTTGAAATGGAGGAACAAAAGAGAGGCCGCCAAATCTGGACACCGGATAAATGTTCCCATGTGCCCAAGTGTGGAACACGCAACGCCTGCAACAGTCGCAGGCAGCGGGACAAGAAGAGGGCAGATCAGTGCAGTAGCACAGTGGTATGATGCCCAGACTTGAGGAATGGGGGTCCTGGGTTCAATCCCAGCTGGACCCAAACTGCTGGCGCTTTTTTTGGCCATCAGACCTGGCGCTTTTTTTTTGTCAAACTGCCGACAAAACTGCCGTTCAGTCACACGGGTGAATCGTAATCGTAATCGTCATCGGGGGGGGGGGGGGGGGGGCTGGGGGGGGGGACCACCCCCCCCCACTATATCCACCCCTGATGGGCAGATTGCTGGGATGGCCATCCATCACCATTTTGCCCGAAAAAACCCCCTAACGCCAGGGAAGTGTGAAGAGATTGCATTTTTATCATCCCGTGGGGCCGATTAGGCCATCTGCATCATCTCTTCACATTAAGACTTTTGGTCCCGAATTCCTTGATTTGGTGGGGTATTGACCACGAAGCGCCTGGTATGCAACTGCACTGGTCGCCCTTTTGTGCAGATAGAGATGCACAGCATATGAGTGGCGCCACCAATCAGCCCAAATCACCGGATGCATACACAGTGGAACGAAGGGCTGAAAGTGCCTATGGCGGGGGATCCAGTCAATCAAAACTGACCATCAATCCCCCTTCTTTCATATCGTCCACTCTAGTGGTTTTGGTCATCACCATGCCTATGTCTTACATGCAAGGCACCATCTAGGTAGATGAGGAAGAAAATAGGGATGATGAGATGTTTGATACACCACACAAGGCTTCTTGTACACGGAGGACAAGGTCTCCATGGACACGGTGTCAAGGTTGGGATCATTGGATTCGCATGTTACCAACCAATCTGAAGGAGGCGACAGCCCATTCTACTTTTTTGACTCCTATCTGACGGAGAAGTCGCCGTTGCGTAAGAAACCAAAGTTTGACTTGATGGAGACTATACATTATCGTATCAATACCGAATTTTTGAACCACAGATTATGATGAGTGTGTGGAGCATGGGGTGGCAACCATCGCCAGACATGGCCAACTCTTTGTATATTCCTTTGGCTACCAGATCGGACGGAGGACCAGGTTGGTCTGATGTGCAAAATCATCACTTTCTGGGAACGGGGATTGACTCAAGGGTTTTTGAATATGGCGGAAATGATGGTTTTGGTGGTTTTCTTAGATTCAACATTATTATTTTAGACCAATTGCAAAGACCGGTGAGACCAGTTTCCCCCCCCCCCCCGCATCACTTCATATCACTTTGGGGCACTTTGGAGCACTTCATTACACTTCCCTCCCATACCTCCCTTTCTCCGCCAATTCGTGCGTGCACGCCACCACACACCACACTCAAACACCAAACACAAACATAGAATTGGCTTTGGGTTTGTCCTCAATTGTTGTAAAGGTGTGCCCACATGAAATACACGAAACATAGATTAAGTGAAGTGTTCCAAACGGTTTGCAAAGACCGGTCAAACCGGTCTTCTGTAACTAGCTGCCGGTGAACTTTTTTTCCTATCAACTTTACCAGGATCTGTTAGATCGGTCCTTTTGCCTCAGTGTCCTTTTTCAGCCTCTTCTGAGCTAAATATCAGTGGCTGGTCCAGGAGCCAAGATTCCCCGTATGCGGGCCAGGGAGACCGCAATCCAGGTCCAATTCAATAAGTTGAAGGTCGGAGACCGTGTTGTTGTCCTCATCCGAGGGTCCCATGGGGGTTCGCTATGTTGGGGCATGCTCACAAGTGGGGTTGGGGGTTACAGTTCGAAACACCACGTATTACACCGAGGATGTGAAAAAGGGTGACATTAAGCGGAATGTGTCAAAGGGGGATGGCAACTTTGAAATGGAGGATGTGACGTCTTGTTGGGTCATTGCGGCCGCCCCTAGTGTGAGTGCAGCACAAAGGGTGTCGGACCGCTCTAAGGAAAGGAAGGTGGAAGTGGAGGTGGATGAGGAAGAACCGGGAGCCGAAGGGAGCATTGGGGGGGGGGAGGAGGAGGAGGAGGAGGAGGAGGAGGAGGAGGAGGAGGAGGAGGAGGAGGAGGAGGAAAAAGGGAAACCAAAACCCAAACCTCCCCCAAAGAAGATGCCGGTGCCGTATTTTCCAGAGGTACATTAAGGCTAGGGGGGTGGTGGGGAGGGGCACGGGCACCCCGGCAAGCAGTCCAAGAAGGAGAAAGAACCAGAGGATGAAGAGACGAAGGAGGTTTGTTGGATGAATTCGTTCCTCGAGGAGTACGGCACCTTGGTGCACCACATTGCGCGCCATGTGCGCTAATGCTTGCGTGGCTAGGTGGGGTCGAAGACGGTGTTGGCCGCGGCGCTGCAGCTCTGTTCGGCCGTCCGAACGTGGTGCTCCGTTCGGACAATTTGGTCGCCCAAAAGAAATGTGCAGAACCTCTTCGGCAAGCCGGAGGTCCGAAATACGAAGAGTATAGTTTGTGGTAAAGTGTGGTAAAGTGAGCTAAAGTGAGCCGGCCTGCAGCACTTTAGGAGGACCGGTCAAACTTGTCTGGGTAACTTGGTCACCTGAAGTGGTCTCAAGTGAGCTGGTCCGCTATAGCTTGGGAATACAAGTCAAACCTGTCTTCCGCAAAGTCACCTGAAGTGATCTAAAGTGTGCCAGTCCGCTGCGGTTTTCGTTTGCATTGGGTGGTTAGCTGAAGTGACCTAAAGTGGAGCGGTCCGCGGCAATTTAGGAGGACCGGTCAAACCGGTCTGGGTAAATTGGTCACCTAAAGTGGTCTACAGTGAGCTGGTCCGCTGCAGTTTCGAAAGACCGGTCAGACCGGTCTTCTGCAAAGTCACCTAAAGTCACTTGAAGCGTTCGGTCTTTTTTTTTCTTTTGTTTTGAGACATGCCTGCTCAACAGCCGTGGGAGCCTCGGGCCCTGTCTTTGGCACAGGCGCTTTGGGATTTTGGAGGACCCCTACGTGCAGGGAGGAGTCTACTTAGGGGCACCCCGGATGGTGACACCCCCGTGGCGGTTTGGAATTTCATGTCCAAGCCCATCTTAGAGTGCATGACTTTGTGCTTGCAAGAGCATAACTGTGAGGACTTGGTGGAATGTCTCCCACACAATGTGATATTTCGCATCGGCTTGGGCGTGTTGCAGCCCCAGAGGATAGATGACGTGTGGGATTCTGAGAGTACAATTGTTTGGCTGGTCCATCGCGCATGCACCGAAGGGGTTACCAATTGCCTAGCATCATTGCGAACTATCGTAAGTTCTCACCCGGGGTGGATTCTACTAATCAAATGTGCTTGCAACATCGGGAGGAGCATCGGTTGAAATCTTGGTGGAAAGCATTGGGGGGGATGATATTGCGGATAGCGGCGACAAATGCCTTTACATTGTGCAAAGCACTACGGCTATGTCCAAAGGGTGAAACAATGTTTGATTGGCAGTGTCGGTTGATGCAAGACATGTATCCAGCCCGGCAGATTGTGGTGAATGAGAGACATTTCCCGATGGTGGTGATTAAGCGGGGTCGGTGTGCACACCGTGGCACCAGTAGCACCCGGTACATTTGCAAAGGGTGTGGATGTTACCTACACCTGGAATGCTTCGCAGACTATCACGAAGTGTAGCCATGATGTTGTGATTTGAGAGTGTTGGATGCCATGGATTTGCTTTGTACGTGCCATGCAGACGAACAGACTCGCGGACACACACCCACACCCACACCCACACCCACCCACCCACCCACCCACACCCACTGAGAACTCATGGTTTCGCTGATGAATGACGGTAGGACGTAGGAATGTTGAACCTCGCAGTTTGAGCATGATTCAAATGTCTTGGGCGTCACACCCACCCACACACCCACACACCCACACCCACACCCACACACCCACACACAAAGTGCTCCAAAGTGTCGTAAAGTGAACTGAAGTGAAGTAGAGCGAACAGTTTGCAAAGACCGGTCTGATCGGTCAAACTGGTCTGTTTGAAGTGCAAAGTGTGTTAAAGTGAGCTAAAGCGAAGTTGTCTGGTGCACTTTACACTGACCGTTTAAACCCAAAACACTACAGTGCCGCGAAGCGGCCTAAACTGAACAGTTGGTGACTTTGCTGACCCGAAACGGTTGGTTTGCAAAGACCGGTGGACCAGTCTTGAAAATATAGGCATATGGTAGCCAAAGGAATATGTCCCGGAGCAACTTGTGTTCTTACACTTTGTGTCTGCTTCTGTAACTGCCACGTTTCACATTTTCTGGTGAGCCCCATACTGAGGGGTTGGCCAAGTAATTTGCCCGTCCATAGGACACCTTTACCTGCTGCCTGCACGTCTGTGTTCCTGCCCTTCAGCACTGTGTTCATCATCATTTCCACTCAGCTTTTTGTTGGCAGAAATGAGACAGCAACGGATTGTCTCGCCATTTCCAGTCGTGATTGTTCTCTTCTTGGTGTGCTCTATTCCATGTATGGCCTCTGTGACACCCACCCTAACGCCATCTAATACGCCGAGCCAAACAGGTACACTGAGCCGAACAGGTACACCGAGCCAAACAGCGACAGCCACAACAACAGTGACAGTGGCACCTACAGCAACACCCACATCCACATTCACATCCACACTAACCTGGACATGTACACCCACGCGCACCCCAACAGGGACGGCCACCATGGTGCCCACATTCACCTCAACGTCAACTCAAACACTGACACCCACGCCAACGCCTACACACACGCCAACACCTACACCCACTGCCACTTGCACGGAGACTGAATCCCCAACACCTACACCCACGCCAACACCCACACCCACAGCCACATTCACAAGCACAGATTCTCCAACAACGACACCCTCACTGACTCCAACGTGTTCTCCAACCGTGTTGCCCACAGTGACAGTAACACACAGTAACACAATGACACCAACCTTCACGCCATCATCTTCGCCATCATTTCAAAGGACCGGATCACAAACATACACATCTACACCATCAGTGACCCGCACACTATCGCCAACCGTTAGCACCACAGTGTTGCCCACCGCAACATCAACATCCACTCCCAGCTCCTCACAAACGGTCACACCGATTCCCACTGCCAGCCCTACTCCTACCTCGACGGGGACGCCAACCCCAACAAGCACGCGCACTAGCAGCCCCACACCCACTGGCAGCAGCACTCCAACTGCGACACCAACGCCCACCAGAACCCCAACCCCAACACCCACGGAGAGCCCCACTCCAACAAGTACACTGACCCCTAGCTCCACCCCAACACCTACAGTCACAGCTAGCCCAACTCCAACAGTCACAACCACACGAAGCGCCACCATGACCCCGACGCGCACGTCCAGCCCCACAGCATCATCAACACCCACAAGAACCTTGACCTACACCTGCAGCGTCACGTGCAGCCCCACACGAACTCAAACTCCGTCAGCCACCCCCTCCCCTACCAGAACTGCAACATCCACCCCAACAAGCACATTGACTGGGGTGCCGACCTCAACGCCGACCGGCACAGGGACCCTGACGACCATTCCCACCCAAACCACCATCACCAACACGCCAACCAATATGCCAACACCCACCTGCATTCCAACGGTGTCAGAAACGCCGGTGCCTACTATCACTCCAACACGGACAATAACATGTACACGCAGTATGTTATTGTTGCCATCATCTTGCAGTGTGGCAGTAGCAGTGTGGCAGTGTGTGACCATGGAAGTGTGTGCAACGTGGTATTGTTGGATCATCGCGTTGTGCATTCATTGCAGTGTGGCATTGGCACATCATGGCTGTGCATGGGCGGCAGCGGGGCATTGTTGCATTTTGATAGTGCGCATGTGGTGTCCACCGACATTTTAGGAGAAGCAAAATGCCGCCAAAGGTCCCCGAAGCCTCAAAACAGCCCATTTTGAGACCAGAAATGGGCAAAAACACATCATCTCGGCAGGTGAATTGACCTCTTTTGGCCGCAAGTAGACGGCAAAGGCCTTGAAAACAGGCCATTTTGGCATGTCCGAGGCCTCTTGGTATATCCCAAACCCCTGGGAATCTGCATATTTTGGTGCCCTGGCTGTTTTGCTATGGTGCTCATATTTTACATTCTGGTTGTGAGGTTTGTGTCCGCTGAACTAGTGATGTGTGATCGCAGGTCCGGTGCGTGCTGTGTCTCGTCCAGTGTTGCTTGTCAATGATGCCTTCATTTGTCTTACCAGGTGCCACCCCAAGCCAAGCCCACATCGAAGGTGTGCATTGTCGTCACAGGCGTGCGTGATTCTACGACAGATGATGGCCTGTAGATGGTCGGCGAGGGACCAGATAGGGTAACGGATAGTTAGGGCAACCAGATGCCGTCGTATTTGCTGACGCCGCCGTGTGCTGACCCCAGTCAAACACTTCCCTTGTGGACATGCATCCCTATTTGCCCCGACCGATTACAGAAAAGTGCCTAGCACGAATATTTGGTTGTTGTTGTCCACCCAGGACGTCACTGCAAACATTCTGTGTGGGATAAGCTTGCAGGTGGAAGGGTCCCAGACCATCCAAAGGGGGGGTCGTCACCACCCATTTCCGCCCATGTGAGACACTCGCGGACTGCAGTGTAGCTGATGGCATCTGTGTTCTGACATCCGGTGGCATCTTTGTTATCCCTTGCATCTTGTAGGCCATTTCCCTGTTCTCCTCAATTGCCATGAAAAAAAGACACACCCATTTAACCGCCGAAACCCCCCCACCCCCACCCCAAGCGTGACCTGTGGATTCCTGACATTTCTCTCTCTCTCTCTCTCTCTCTCTCTCTCTCTCTCTCTCTTTCTCTCTCTCACGTGCGCCCAGCGAACAGAGTTAAGATATTGGCCTTTTGTTTTTGGAGCACATATGCCCCCACCATCCCCCTGTGTGCAAGGTTTGTGACTACCCCGCGCCGTGGGAGGGGGGGCTGACCCAGGCAGCCGATGAAGCATTCGATAGCCGCCCTGAGCCGCTGATAGCCGCCCCGTGCGGGGAGCTCAAGGCAACATCCGGCACTGGTCTGGGGTGCGCTGCAGTGGCAGCGAGGCCAAACAATGTGCGAACATCGAAGTGAGTGCGTCTGGCATCGGGTCAGGGTCATGCTGGTCATTTCAAACCCTGACATCATGCGTGACCTGTGGATTCCTGACGTTTCTCTGTCTGTTTCTCTCCCTGTCAGATGTCGCATGCGACCTGTCGGCAAATAACGCCTTTCCCAGTTACTGTGGGGGCCTCTTAACAAGTTCACAGGGAAACTATATTTGGGGGCTTGGTGGTGGCAGCGGCAGCAGCGGCAGCGGCAGTGGCAGCGGCAGCAGCGGCAGCGGCAGTGGCAGCGGCAGCAGCGGCAGCGGCAGTGGCAGCGGCAGCAGCAGTGGCAGCAGTGGCAGCGGCAGTGGCAGCGGCAGCAGCGGCAGCGGCAGTGGCAGCAGTGGCAGCAGTGGCAGCAGTGGCAGCAGTGGCAGCAGTGGCAGCAGTGGCAGCAGTGGCAGCGGCAGCAGTGGCAGCGGCAGCAGCAGTGGCAGCAGTGGCAGCGGCCCCAGCCAGGGCCCTGCTGGTTCCTCGTCGCCGTATTTTGTGATATCAGCCAATCCCAGCACCACATCCAGCGGAAGCACCACTGCCACCAGCAGCAGTGGCAGTACCAGTGCCACCAGTGCCACCAGCAGTAGCGGCAGTACCAGTGCCACTGGCAGCAGCGGGAGTACCAGTGCCACGGGCAGCAGTGGCAGTACCAGTGCCACCGGCGACAGCGGGAGTACCAGTGCCACCAGTGCCACTGGCAGCAGCGGGAGTACCAGTGCCACCAGCAGCAGCGGGAGTACCAGTGGGGGCACCACCCCTGGTCCCAACGATGCAACACTGGGTTCCAATCAGGGGACTTGGACTGGGGTCTCTTTCCAGTACCACATGTTTGGGTCCCCCAACGCAGCTTTGATTGTGCAGACTCAAAGCACTCCTGGTGGTCCCTGGGTGGATGTCTGGAGCCACACAGGGTCACAGCAGACATCTAGCACAGATCCCTGGACTCAGCAGAGCGTGTCATTTGCATCACCAGTTAGCAACGTCCGAATCGTGGCGCAGCCAGATACAAATGCTGGGAGCATTGCAGTGGGGGACCTCGTATTACAGCAGCCCCTTGGTATGTCCTTTGTGGTAGTGTTTCCCCCTCATGTGTCCTCTCATGTGTCGTGGGTGTGTGGGACCAGTCTCCAGATTCAGCGTGCTGTTTCTCATCCAATCCCCGTCCTCACACTTTCCACCCTCTCTCTACTTCGCTCCCACACCCTTGCTGTTTCCTTCTCCTTCTCCTGGACTTTGATCCACCTGCTGCTTCCTCCCTGTTTCGGTCGGCTTCCAAAAGTTGGCAACATAGATCCACTCCTATGGAGAACTGTATTGAACATTTTCACTTTTGAACGTCGAAATACTTTTCCGGCCGAATTTAGCCACACAGTCGAAGTCTTCTTAGATGACAGCTCCTCCAGCATAGTCTTCTAGTGTAGCGCCTTTGGCCACACAATGTGCAGCTGTTGTTGCTACACATTCTTCTACAACGCCTACATCAGTGGAATGCAACACATCACAGTCAGATGGTCATAGGAAAGTTGCAGGCCTCAGACTATGAAAAACAGCTAAGAACCCGCGGGTGTTGAAAAACGTCTCAGTCACAAGCGGGTTGAGAAATTTGGAAAGTATTGTCTACAGGACACAATGGTGTGTGGTGTTGACCGTCATGTGTTGGATGGACCAAGCGTTGGAGGATTCATTGACAAAGCACATTACCACGGACCTTCATGGCAGTGAGTGTGCCAAACACATTCGTGGCAGAGCAAAATTTCTGCTTGCACCAAGATACGAGTAGCAAGAGGAGAGCTGCAAGCTCAAGGCGAAAGAGGCCAAGGAACGCTCGGGCAAAAAGAGTAAACACACGTGTGTAGCACAATAATGAGATGAAGGGAGAGACCAGAAATGTAAGGAGGAGGCCAAGGCTCGATTGGTTTCTCTTCCCGTGGATCTTCTTTCAGTGCCATCATGGTACAATATTTTGTCACTGAAAGACCCGCGTGACCTCCCTGAGGACCTGATTCCGCTTGATGGAAAAGGGCCGGCCCCTTACAATCGTTGAGGACGTTCACCCGATTTTCCAGACATAAACTGTGGTTGGAGGTCGCGTTTGTGAGACCAATCAGGCTGGCATTTACTGCTGGCCCATCATCATCCGCAAGCAGCGAGGGCTGCTGCTTTGACGCTTCTGAAAGAGGATGTGATGCGCGGTGGTACCATGGGCGTTGTACCCAGCAGTGTTTGACCTTGGAACTGTAATGGGCAGGGCACATACCACGAGGGTATCGCTCATCTTTGACAGATTCCTGCGCAAGCATGACATAGGGACCGAGTAAATTGTTTTTCGAAAATTCTGAGGTACGTTGGGGTTCCAAATGACTCCAACTGCACAACAACCAACTGGAAGGTGTTTTGGGCGTGCGACTGAGATCCGGGTGGAGTGGTCAGTGGCAAGCTTTGTTGGTCAAAAATGGGTTCGCCGATTTGTTCTTTCAATTTGTTGCCATGTCTTCTCCAATTTGGGGGAGGGGGTTGAGACTCTTCCTATCCCTTTCCCTGATCTTCTGCTGCTCCCTCTTCTCCCTCTCCCTTTCCCTGTGTCATTGCAGATACGCCAACAGCCACGTACACCGTGATCCCAACAATCACGCAGACGCGGACCAGCACGGGCTCAAGAACCAGGACGTCAACAGCAACCAGGTCCCGCACTCCATCGTGTACCACCACGTTCAGCTTCACCAGGACCTCCACACTGACACCAACCGGGACCTCTTCACACACGTCGACGCACACAAGCACAAGAACAGGCCGGGTGACCACAACACTCTCAGCGACCCCTCCCGCCACGTTAACTCCCACTCGCACTGGCACGTGCACTCCGAGTTGCACACCATCTCCCAGTCCAACACCCACACTGACCTCGTCGCAATCCGTTACGCCCTCGTTGTCCCTCACGATGACGCCCACGGAGTCCACAACTCCCACCCAGTCACGCACGCCAACTGCCACCAAAACCCCGACGCCCACACCTTCACCTACGCCAACCGCAACACTTACTGTTATACCGACTGAGACCTGCACAGCTACGCCAAGCCCCACACCCTCAACTACAGTCACCAAAACTCGCAGCTTCACACCGACGTGCACACCTTCTCCCACTCCGACGCTCACACCCTCCCCGACTCCGACATTGACGCCGACGTCGACGCCGACGCCCACATCAACACAGACGTTGACTCCTCTACCGACGCTTACTGCCTCGGTCACTTATACCCCATCAGGGAGCGCAACACCTTCACCGACACCTACACCGACGCGCAGTGCAACGGGCACACCAACATCCACCGCATCCTGCACCGCTACTCGCACGGCAACATACACGCCAACTACTATTTTGACTGCAACCTCCACGGCAACAAGCACGCGTTCCGCCTCACAGACAACCACTACATCACCATCATTCTCGGCCACCCCCTCAGGCACGCGACCTCAAACAATCACAGAGACGAGAACAGTAGTGCCCACGAGAACAACAACACAAACGCCCACATCATCCCCCACGCCTTCTGCGACACCTACAGGCTCACACACAAGCACGCCGACATGGACACAAACCCCGAGCCGCACAGTCTCTATAACAGTCACATGCACACCAACCGGCACCCGGAGCCCGACAGTCACACGGACTGCGACAGGCACACGGACGGGCACAAGGACCGCAACAAATACGCCGACTTGCACGGACACATCCACGTCGACAGCCACGTCATCACCCACACCTACAGCCACACCCACACCCAGTCTGACGGTGCCCCCAACAGCAACCGCAACACAGACACCGACCCCAACGCTTTCTTCCACGTCTACGCGCACCTCCACTTTCACTGTCACGCGCACAGTGACAGCGACTGTCATACCCACGCTCACAGCTTCACCCACGCCCACGTCATCACCCACGCGGACATGCACGTCGACACGAACACAAACAGGCAGCTCATCCACCACACCCAGTGCATCGTGTACACCGACACCGTCAATAACCTCCACGCCAACAGCGAGTGCCACGCCAACACCCACAAAAGGAACCTCGCAAACACCCACTGAGACACCATCGCCATCGGTGACACCGACGGCCACAGCGACATCCACTCGTACAGGCACGGCAACGACAACACACACCATCAGTCCTACCAGTACAGCCACGCCGACGCGGACTGCGACATCCACGTGTACGAGGACATCCTCGCCAACATCAACAGCGACGTGCTCATCTTCTTCGACATCCTCAGCAACTGCTTCAGCAACAAGTACTTCCACAGCGACACCATCCGGGTCAGCGACCCCGTCACCTACAACTACACCCAGTGCGACACCCACCCCAACCGGCACCCCAACAAAAACCGAAGTGCCCACGCAAACGTTGACACCGACGCCCACCCCATCCCCGACCCCCAGCGGCACATGGACGTGCACTGAGACGCGTACTCAATCAAGTACCAGTAGTCTTACCTCCACATGCACAAGAACGATCACTGCCACGTGCACACTGAGCCCTACCCCGACGAGCACTCTTAGCCCCACACCATCTGGAACCCCAACACCATCGCTATCCCCTACACCAACCGCTACGGCCACAAGTTCACGCACAGGCACGTCGACACCGACCGGGACGCCCACACCCACGCACAGTGCCACACCAACGCTCACAGCATCGCCCACGCCAACAGGTACGCCTTCATCGACGACTACGCCGACGCCCACCAGGTCAAGCACCCACACAGATACCATTACAGTAACAGTGATCCCGACCCTAACCCCAACCCCAACACCGACATCGTCACGTACTCCTACACCTTCAAGGACACCCACGTCCACGCCCACACACAGCCTTACCCCGACCAAGACTCTGGCCACGTCACAGACCGTGACCACAACACCCTCACTCACTCCTACGCCAACGGCTACGGCGACCCCCACGTGCACACACACGGCGTCACCCACGAGGACAGGCACGCCCACGGGCACAGCAACATGCACCAGGACGCTCACGGAGACGTGCACGGACACGTGCACAACCACCCACAGCGCCACACCAACACGCTCAGCAACGCCCACCCCATCAGTCACCGCGTCGCCCTCCGTCTCTTCTACAGCAACCCGTACTCCATCTTGCACAGCAACTCCAACGATGACAGAACCAAGGACCGGCACCCCAAGCGTCACCTCAACGCCAACAACAACAACTACACCAACGTATACAGCGTCATTGTCTCGCACGTCGACAGCAACAGCCACGGGCACTCTGTCGTGTTCTCCAACAGCTTCAAGGACACCCACACGATCCAGCACACCCACTCGCACGGCATCATCAACCACCTCACACACAGCCACTGCATCACCAAGTCTTACGGCGACGCTCACATTGACAGTGGTACCCACCTCTACACTGACGCCAACACCAACACCCACCGTCACACCCAGCGTCACGCAGACCCCAACACGAACATCCACGTCATCCACAACCGACACGTTGACACCGACCCGCACATCCACACGCACTTGCACCAAGACCCCGTCAAGTACGCCCACCGGCTCCCTCAAAGTCACGATCACAAACTCGAAAACCATCGTGCCCACCACGACACCGACGCCAACACTCAGTCCATCGCCAACGCCCAGCCTGACGCCGACACGGTCAGCTACGAGCACGAGCACGCGCACTGTTGTCCCCACATTGACAACAACCTGCACGCCCACAGTGACCCCCACGCCGAGTATCTCGCCAACGCCTTCAACGACGCACACTCCAACTGCCACTCCATCGCCGTCGCCTTCAGTTACACCCACGCCTACATCAACGCCCACACCGACGGCCAGTCCGACACCCACATGCACCGTGACACCAACGTGCAGTGGCACCGCAACAGTCATACCTACAGCCACGCCAAGTGATACGGTGACACCTTCGCCCTCACCAACCCCCACCCCCACAAGCAGCCCGACGTGTAGCCCCACAACGAGCCCTACGGATACCCTATCTGGTTCGCGCACACCCACGTATACAAGCACCATTACCTTGACAGCCGTCCCAACAGCCACACTGACAGCTACACCAAGCATCACACCCACCATCACACCAACATGCACGAGCACGAGCACACTGACACCCACGGGTTCAGTCACACCGACCCCCACAACAACGCCTACCAGCACAGTCTCGTGCACACCCACTGCCACTCCCAGTCCCACAGCAACTGACACCCTGTCGGATACGCCAACCCCCACACCAACATGCACAGCCACGCCCACGGTAACACCTACACCCACGGGTACAGGCACACGCACACCATCGTGCACAGCATCAAACACACTCCCCGAAACACTCTCACTAACGTTCTCACTGACCGGCTCCCTCACGCCCACATCCACACCCACGGCCTCACCCTCTTCCACTCCCAGTCCAACACCAACTGACACTCCGTCCGACACGGCAACAGGCACACCAACTGGCACACCCACACCCTCCCTATCACCCACATCAACATCTTCCCCCACGACCACACCCACAACCACGCCTTCAGGCTCATCCACACCCTCACTCCCACGCACCTCTTCAAATACACCCACACCCTCAGCCTCGCCCTCACCATCACCCTCATCTACCCCCACACTCACCCCTACATCCACGTCAACACCGATTCGCACAGCCACATTCACCACCACGCACACGTCCAAACCAACATCAACAGCCACAACTACAACTTCAATCACCTGCACGAGTACACGAACGTCTACTGTTACACCTACACCTACACCTACACCCACAGCAACATCCACAGCAGCAGGATCATTCACACCCACTACCACACCCACTGCTACAACCAAACTCACACACACATCCACACCGACATCCACCCCCATACCTACCCACACTGCCACAGCAACTTTCGCGGCCACAGGCTCGGTCACACCGACCCCCGTAAGTACACGTACGTTATCAGCATCATGTACTTTGTCGGGGACGCGTTCAAGAACGCAGACATGCACAGGCACAATCAGTGCCACATACACCCTGAAAGCTACGTCCACAACAACGTTTACACACACACGCACCATCAGCGCGACTTGCACACCGAAAGCTACGTCTACAAGAACGAGTATACACACACACACCATCAGCGCGACGTGCACACCGAAAGCTACGTCTACATTGACACCAACCAGAACCCCAACAGGCTCCTCCACCATTGTACCGACCACCACACGGACTCCCACCTGCACAGGAGAGAGCACAATTACTTCCACACAACTTCCGACCAGCACCCCTCTCCCTACCAGCAGTCCATCCCCTACCCAAACAAACCCGGCCACGCTAACACCATCATTTTGGCCGCCTCCAGTGAATACCCTTGTAGGTGTGTGTGTGTGTGTGTGTTTCGTTAACGACTAGTGCAGTGCTCTGTGGGTTTGCCTGTTTGTCTCGCTTCAATTGTGTGTGTGTGTGTGTGTGTGTGTGCATGTGTTTGTGTGTGTGTGTGTGTGTGATGACTGTCCCTTGCAGAAAGGTGCCTAGCCACAAGGGGGGGGGGTTCTCGGAAATCGGATATCCTGCTTAACCCCCTCCCCCAGAGCCAAATTTAAAATAGGGGGAGGTTTTGGGGGGGTTTTTAAGGGGGTTTTCGCTGCGCGGGGGTATTGTCCGCGGGAAGGGCACCCCCCCCCCCCCCCAATGAAATACATAGTGTCGGGCACCTCCGAACAGTTGGGTATGCGGCCCAGGTGTGATCCGACAATTCGCACCGCCCCTACCAACGTCTATGGTAGGGTTTCATCGGCTTGGGTATTTCCGGCCGTGGGTACTAGAAACCTTGGGACCGTGGGTCTCCGAGGCGGTCATGGGGTTTGAAATACACCATTGGGTTAGAATTGCAGCATCGGGGTTGAAACACATCAAGGTTGGTCATGGGGTTCGGAATGCACCATGGGGTTAGATATACACCATGGGGTGAGAAATGCATCAAGGGGAGAGCATAAAAGAAGGTGTGTGTGTGTGTGTGTGTGTGTGTGTGTGTGTGTGTGTGTGTGTGTGTGTGACTATACGGGTTGGCCGACGCAACTCGGGAGGCCCTCAAGGCTATGGCGTGCCAGGCCTCCCTCCCCGCGCCATTGTGTGGGCCTTCCAGTCCTAGTGTGCATGCTACTACAAGGGAAGGAGAGGGAGAGCGAGGAGGTGTAGGGGGTGGGGGAGGTATCCGTTTGTGACGTGTGTGTGCATGTAGGTCCGCCTACTTCTTCCGCCCTAGTGTCTTCACCGTGCGTCGCTTCTTAGCACTTTGCTACGGAGTGGTGATGGGCCGCTTTGTGCCCTTGCAGGGCACATCTTTCTTTTTGGGGAGAACTTCCACCACGGAAGAAGAGGTAGAAGAGGAAGAAGATGAGGAAGAAGAGGAGCTATTACCGTCTTCGGAAGATGCGGAACTCTCGTTACCCCTGGACGAATCAAAATCCGCGGAAGACCCAGATTCTGCACAGCTTGCATCCTCCTCCGGTTTCCACTCCCAATCGGAGCAGCCAAGAGAGAGGTCAAGGGGCCACGCAACAAAACGTGGATTGTGAGTCCCTAACACCAACTCAAGGGGCCACGCAACAAAGCGTGGATTGTGAGTCCCTAATCCCAACTGAAGGGGCCACGCAACAAAGCGTGGATTGTGAGTCCCTAACCCCAACTGAAGGGGCCACGCAGCAAAGCGTGGATTGTGAGTCCCTAACCCCAACTGAAGGGGCCACGCAACAAAGTGTGGATTCCGAGTCCCTCACCCCAACTCAAGGGGCCATGCAACAAAGCGTGCATTGAGAGTCCCTAACCTCAACTCAAGGGGCCACGCAACAAAGCGTGGGAGTCAAACAAAAAAGGAAAGAAAGTGGGAGGCAAAACGTGTTCCCCAACAAAGGGGAACAAAATCAGAAGCGGCTGCCTCACCCTTGCCTTCTCGGGAGCCCAAAAGAGGGCGGAAATGCCACGTCACCCCTACATACTCGGGGATCCCCAAACAAAGGAGGACAAAATCAGAAGCGGCTGCCTCACCCTTGCCTTCTCGGGAGCCCAAAAAAGGGCGGAAATGCTACGTCACCCTTGCATTCTGGGGGGTCCCTAGCTAAGGGGACAAAATCAAAAGTGGATGAATTGGGGGCAAGGACAAAACTTTGGATATGCAGTCCAAAAGAATACCACCAAAAATCACCTCGAAGAGAGGACGTTAGATCAAGCGCAGGCGCGGGCATCGTATACCCCCCTTTTTTGGGGTCATTCGCGTAGCATACCCCAAGGCATGATATTTGATGTCCAACCCCTTGTAAAATCATTCTTTTGCCCAATAAGACCATCCCCCATTGGATTTTTTGATTTTGAGGCCCCTATCCCCTAAAACCGGATATCACTTTTTCGAGGGGGGGGGGGGGTGGGATGGGGGGGGGTCAAAAGTTTTCGCTCGGAAGGCTCCAAGCGGTGGGGAAGCGCAGCGCTATCACACCACCGCCGGTCGAATGGTAACACAGCC
Source organism: Eutreptiella sp. 'Long Island Sound 2002' (assembly GCA_964036045.1). Taxonomy (NCBI): domain Eukaryota; phylum Euglenozoa; class Euglenophyceae; order Eutreptiales; family Eutreptiaceae; genus Eutreptiella; species Eutreptiella sp. 'Long Island Sound 2002'. The sequence goes on along the minus strand of OZ038401.1, from coordinate 12,478,335 downwards.
CATGCAAAGTTTTCGTTTGGCGGTTCGAATCCCGGTCGGACGACTGTCGTCGGCGGCGGCGCCGCCATATTCGCCCGACCGGGGTTCGAACTGCCGACTGAAAAGACTCCGGTCAGCTGCATTACCATTCGGCCACTGCTTCTCCGAGGCAAAATGTCTCCCCACTGCTTGGGGCCGCGTCTGCCACTGACAAAAAACCCAAATGGTGTGTTTCTGTGTGATTGACCGCTGGCCTGGCTAAGGGACTGATTGGCTGACTATCAACCTCTCTTCGAGATGCACTGCCAAGGCAATAGAATTTTTTTCGCAAAAATGGTGTGTCTACGTCGAAAAACACCCTTAAAATCCCCCACAGACCATTTTTCAAAAAGGGGGGGGGGGTTCCAAAAGCCCCCACGCTATCGGATCCCCCCCCCCCCCCTCTTTGCCTAGCCACATGACAATGTCACCCTCATTGTTCTTGATGGCCTGATGAGAAGCTGAGCTGCCCAGTGCCCCGTTTGCCTGCAGGGGTTTTGCGTTGGGAAGCTTCTTTCAGTGTGTGTTGTAGTGTTTACCACAGGCAAGAAGCAAAAAGCAAATCTGGCAGACAGACATCTCGTGGCCCGCCCTCCACCGCAAGTGGGTGGGTGGGCGGGCAGAAAGTAAAAACACACTGCCTGAGAGGGGAAGAGGGGGAGGTAAACCAACGGTGACAAGCACCGTGAGTTTACCACAGGCAAGAAGCAAAAAGCAAATCTGGCAGACAGACATCTCGTGGTTTATCTTTCTTCAGTAAAAGCGTCAGCACCACGTTGCCTCACGCAGAAATGCTCCCGGGGTGGGAGGGGTTGGGGTGGACAAGATCCGCGCGAGGGGATACACGTGAAAACACACCACTGTCAGGGTTCAGGCTGTCGTGGGGCGGGTGATACCCTGATCATCATAACAATACTGCACCCCCCGACAATCGCACAGGCCAAATCCGGCCCTCACCGAAGACCGGCGCAAGTATACCGCGCCGTACCCTCACCGGCGTACTGCACAGACCCAGAGTGCACTCACGTGGCGCAAGGCGCTACGCAGCGGACAGCCACGGCACCCCAGCGCCACCGGTGGACCTCCCTCATGCTAAGGCCGAAAACATATATGCCACCCGGCGCACCAACAACAGGCCCCCTTGGATCCACAAATACGGGCGGTCACCGCCCACTTATGCGCAGACAGGGACAGGGTCAGTTCGCGCACTCCCAACCGCAACCGCCATCTGTGGCGGCACAAGTGTCGGCCCCTCTCGTGCTTGACATCGGGACTGCCCGCGGAGGTGAACATCTGGCGCGCAGTCCCACCAAGACGCGACGCTAAGTCCGTCACGGCGTCGCGCAGCAAACCCGGCGCCTCCGCGGGTGCGCAGGGCCGGTCGAAGATGAGGCGTGCCTGGGTCCCCAGCCACACCCTGCGAACTGACCGACGCGCCAGATGGCGGGCCAACACGTACTGCGCCTGCCGCTGTGCCCGCAGCCGCCGCCGCCCCACCGCCTCAACTGAGCGGCGATGTCGCACGCCTCCCCGGTGCTGGCGCGGGCGCCGGTGGTGTCGGTTACGCCGAGGCATACCTTGTATAAAAACACTGCAGTACAGAGCACAGGAGCAAAGCTCACCCGCCGTAAACCACACTACAGCACCACGCCGCCCACAAACCGGCACTTGTGCAACGAACGCAGCAGCTCTCCCCATCGACACTGGGACGCTACCTCCGCCCGAGCAAGACGACCGTGGAAATCTGACTGCATCCTACTCAAAGGATCACCGGGTTGCAAATGGGATGGGCACCACACGACATAAACCTGCAGTCTGGAAACACATAACCGGCGCGACACCGAACGCAACATTGCATGCTGGATCTTTAACCAGGTGGATGCCTTCAGCTGAACAAGCTGGGCAGACGCCACCTCACTGTCTGTCACTAACAGCAAACAATCCCACCGCAAACGTAAGGCGAGCCGCACCGCCCAGCATAACCCCGCCAACTCCGCCGTCTATTGCGTATGACGCGCTACGGGCACCACCCAAGATCGGGCTCCCACCTGCGGCGAAAACCCCCCCACCCTGTACGAAAACAGGTCCCACGCCGCGTCCACGCACCAGCACCATGGCCTCAGGCGTTGAAAAACTTCAGGTACAGGGGAGCGGGAAAGCGAAACAAACTGCCGCGCCCTCTCCCAAGGCAAAGCTCTATAAGGTTCAGCACACAATCACAAAGTAGAGGCCAACGCATGCAGGATCTTCACAGGCACGTTCCTGTCATGGTCCCCCCACCGGACCCAACAATACGCGCCCGCCAGCAAGGGCGCGGAGGTCAACCGCGGCCGGATGTGCCACTGGAGGAAGCCCAGCAATTTCTCCATCAGCTTGGGCCCTGGCATGGGGGATACCGCCAACCTTAACCACGCAGCCAAAATCTGCAACCATGCGCGTCTGTGGCTACAAACCATACGGCGCTGTAAGTCCAAAAACTTTCCCAGCACAAACAGATGTTGCACCGGTTCCAAAGTGGACTTATTAGAGACGATAAACCCATTCTCAACCAGCAAACGCACACATTCCTGGGTGGTGCCGTGTAGTAAGGAACGATCGGCCGAAACTAGGACGAAGTCGTCCAAGTAATGCAGTAACTCCACACTCCGTGGGATGTGTAGTCGCAACAAGTCCCCCAGGATGCGCTGGCAGAGGTATGGCGAAAACTTCCAGCCAAAAGGCAATCGCGTCGCCCCCACCACCGGTCCTCCCGGCCGTATCCTAGCCCGGAAAGCCGTGTCTACACCCTCCGGCAGGACAAAACTCCAAAAGGCGTGGGTCACGTCTATATGTGTGGCATATAGCCGCCGCCCGGGCGGCGTCTGGTTTAACAGTCGGCAAATACCCTCCCAGGAGGGTAAGGCAAAATGGGGGGGATCCGGGGACTCCTCATTTAACCCCACGCAAGACAGTATAAGGCTGACCTTGCGGGACGACTTAGGGATAATGAAAGGACAAACCAACGGTGTAGTACTGTCAGGGAGCTCCCTGAAAATGCCCAGATGCTCAACAGCGGCAAAAAACTGACCGACCAACCCCGACACCCGACCCGCCCCGCCCTGCGGAACTCGCTCCACGTCGTAACCCGCCGCGGACCCCAAAAAGTCGGCCGGCACGACCTCCCTCCACAAACTATCCGGGATCCGGTACGACCCCACGGCCCCCAGCCCGCGCTGGACCACCTCCGGGACCACCGCCGCGAGCGACGGCTTGGGTGACGTATTCAAGTGGAGCAACGCCTCCCATGCCGGTTCGGCAAACTCGCACAGACAAATCACATCCAGTGCAGAACCCAGGGCGAAGTCCTCAGCCACCCGGAAAACCCTATCCACAAACAACTCAATCCGCTGCAAAAGTAAAGGCCCTGGCGCTGACAACTTGCGCTGTAGCCAGCACGCCAACCCCGACAACAGGGCGAGCACCCGGGCATACAGGGGCAGTGCCATCAGGAACCGCGGGACAACCGGCGGATCGCCGCCGTCCCTAGGGAACTCCGGGCCCGGTAGGCCGGGGGGGGGGGGCGCCCACGAACCCATCCCCCCCCCCCACACCCAGGCCCTCTACTCCTGCCAAAACCACCCTCCCATGCGTCCGCAACTCCTCCACCGTCGCGGACGTCTCCCCAGGCGGCCGCCAGGCATATGAGTTACCCAACCCCCGCGGGGGGTGCCCCACATCCACCGCCTGCTCCGACGGCCGATCCCCTGCCACCGCCAACCGCCAGCGCCATGACCACCGTCCGCCACCCTCGACCAACTTGCGCACCGCCCATAATCTCGCCCTGCCATCACCCGCGGCCCGGGCGGGGGCGGAGGGCGCGGCGTCAGACGCGTCGCAGCCGACAACCACGGCGCCCAACCGCCCACGCGCAGACGACCCCGCCCCCTCCACGGACCTCGCGGGTGGCACGGGCACATCATGAAGATCGGGCGCCAACGCCCCCCCCCCCCCCCCCGCTCCCACCGGAGGTGGCGGAAATCCCACGACTGGGGGCAAGACCCTGACCAACCGCGGGCCGCTTACGGGGCGGACACTCCGTAACCTCGCGACCCCGCCTCCTGGGTACAAGGCGCTGCGGCCTAACGGTCGGGGTAACCGCATCGGAGCCACCCACCCGGGACGGGGAAGGCACACGGTACTGCCGGACAGGGGGAGGGGGGGGCGCGTACTGCTGTCGCCGTGATCCCGGATCCCGCGGTCGTTTGCGTGACCCCACCCCCCCAGCACCGGGCGCGCCAACCCTGAAGGCATCCGCCGGAGCAGCGACGCTCCCCATGTTCGGCACACACTCCTTAACTCTACGAACTCCCGATCCATCTCCAACGTCCGCATCCGAGTCAGAGTCGGACAGGACGATGACTTCAGGGGGCAGCCCAGGAGAAGCGGACTGGGCGCAGGCCGGGGAAGGGGAAGTTGGTCGTGGCTCCGATGGAGGTCCTGGGACGGCTGGGGATGGGCACGGCTGGGGGCCGTCGACGGCAGCGGCACCGACGCTATGCTCTTCCCGAACGTCCTCCACCAGAGTACTTCCAGTAGGCCCAAGAAGAGGCGGTGGGCTCGGGTGCGGTGGGTCCATTGGAGGCTCCGCAAACCGTGAGAGGCCGTACATAGCCATACCCCACAGAGCCGCAGGTAGCACCGTACCGCGTGGGCCCAGACCCACAGCCTCGTTAACATGCGGCAGCACCAGATCGCCCACCACCTCCGGATCTCGAAACCCCAGGGCGTAACCCATGGCGGTACGCAAGCCAGCCCACCGCCCCCAGAAGAGGAAGTACTGTGCGGCGGGCTTGCGTACCCAGCATGCCGCGGAACCTCCTCTTCTGAGGGCATGCCAGCGAGCATCAGCCCACTTGGTGTCGCGGAGCAGGCGGCCGATGGTGTCCTCGAGGAAGGGGGCCCCTCCCTCGAAAACGGGCTCGTCAGGCTGCTTCCCCTTAGCTTGGCAGTAGACTCGGAGGAATTCCATCCAGGATCTTGCGTAAGCTACGGCCGTTCGACAGACCCATCCGGGCTCTCCCACCTTGGTGCTGTAGAACCAGAGGCCCTCCTTGCGGTCAAGGTCACAACACCGGATGGAGGCGGCCTCTCCAACCCGGAGCCACATCGTCCACGACAGGGCCGCCAGCGCCGCGACCGCCCGATCGTCCGGCGCGGTGGCCGCATTCCAGATGTGCACAAGGGCTCGAGGCGACACGTACGCCTGCGGGCCGGGGCCTCTTCCCGACTTCGCCATGCGACAGTGGAGGGCCGCCACAATCCGGGGGACCAATGCCAAATCCTCCGCCGCGCGGACGGCAGACGCCAGTCCGCGCAACCCGGATGCAGAGTGGCCATCGGCTGCACGCTCCGCCATGCAGAGGGAGAGGATTTCTGGCAGGGGCCTGGCCGGGATGCATGCTTCGAACTCCGCCAGCTGGTGGATAGCCGACCCATACCGCTGCCTTGTGCGCTGCTTCCAGGAATGCATGGCCGCCACTCGAGGGTAGGCCCGCTCGTCCGATTTCGCCAGTCGCCCCCAAGCGGATGCCAAGCCTGCAAAGCTGGCAACAAACCCGGACGCAACCTCCGGGGCAACCGCCGCGGGCACTGCCCGCGAGCAGAAGGCCGCCCGCCGACCGCCCCACCCACCCCCAGCAGGGTCGTCCAGTTAGGCCCAGTGTGGGCACTGAAAGTGCCAGTGCTTGGGGGCAGTGGTCTCGGGGCTGTGGGCCTTGCAGCGGCGGCATTCCCCCGGCGCAGGGGCGGACACAGGGACTTTCCGTCCAGAGGCATTAACCCATTTGAGGACGCCTCCCTCACGCACGAACCGAACCCCTCGCCACCGAAACGAATCCGTCGGGTGGGCGGAGGCCTGAGACCACTGGAGGGCATCCAGCTGCTTGCCCTCGGCTGATTCGGCATCTTCGCGGGCTCGTTGTCGTCCTTCATACGCCTTGTGGCCGTCCCATAGGGTGTCCCAGACACGGTTCGCCAGAACCTCCCCGGGAGTCAGGTCCTCGGTGCCCTCCATGTCCGCTCTAGGCACCTGCTGCACGTACTGCTCCAGGGACTCCGCGGTTTGCTTCATCCACCCGGCCAGGCGCTCACGGCCACGGAACTCCGCCAAGGCCTCCGTCGTGAGCCGTGGCGTCTTGGGTGAGGCGAGCTCCGCCTTCTCGAGCCTCCTGCCAAGGCCCTCCAATTCTGCTGCCTGTTGCCGGACCAAGGCCTCCAGGTCGGGATTCGTCTGCGAAGAAGGGGACGGTCCAACCGACGGCTCCACGCCGCGATTGTCCGAATCCTTCGGGGGGCTGGCCGACTTAGTGGGGGTGAAAAGGTTCATGGTACAAAAAACAGAAAGTAAAAACACACTGCCTGAGAGGGGAAGAGGGGAGGTAAACCAACGGTGACAAGCACCGTGAGTTGTCCCTGGTTTCCCGCGCGAAGTGTGTGTGTGTGTGTGTGTGTGTGTGTGTGTGTGTGTGTGTGTGTGTCGGTGTGTGTGTGCTTCTGAGTTTCTATTGTTCTTCCAAAAGCCTTTGTATGCACCTTTTGTCTACCTTGGCCCGACAAGAATTGCCTGATACGCCACCTTGTCTTTGCCATCATGTGTGTGTGTGTGTGTGTGTGTGTCCTCCGTGGGCGGGTTTTGTGGTCTGGGGAAGGGAGAGGTTCATTTGCTTTGCCCCGCACTGAACATGCTTCCATCCCTGTCATCTTCACCAGACCGAAAGACGTCTAGGACAGCTCTGCTGTTCCTGAGGAGTTTTCTTTCAACCGCTTTTCTTGCTTTGTTCTTGTCTCGCGGTTCTCAACATGTGTGTGTGTGTGTGTGTGTGTGTGTGTGTGTGTGTGTGGGTGTGTTTGTCTCACCTTACGCAGTGTGTGTTTGTGTGAGGAACGCACCGTTGCCCACCTGCTTAGAATGGGATGCCCTACCCTTGGGAGCATAGACAGGGTTCGTTTTACCACACTCAACGCCGTATATTGTGAGTGAGCTGGTCGAGCAAGTCTGCACCATGCACTGTAGGTGGTGTGAAAAAACCTTACACACGACCAAAGGGATCAAACCCAACGACTGCCAGTCATGTGTTAAAAGCTGTACATGTTGCACAGGTGGCCTACCAATTTTTCTTTTCATCCTCATCAATTATCAAGAGATTGGTTGAGGCAACACACGGCGTTCAAAGCGTCCAGACATGCCAATATGGAAAGTCACATGGCCCGCCATGTTGTGAGATCAACCGGGCCGTTAGAAAGCACTCAGGGCATTTAGGGTTTTTTTGGGGGGGGTTGAAGGGCCGTTTGGGTCGGGATGCCTTTGCGAACGTGGGTGGAGGTTAAGGTGCACTCATACCATGCGGGCACTCACGTGTGTGTTGGCAGTTGCATGTGTTGCGCGCAAGCTACGGCCTTGTCTAACCTGCAGTAGGCATAGGGACCGTATTAATTTGGGGCTTTGTGTAGCTCATACAAGGGGGAGGGGTATTTTTGCTTGGGCAAGGAGCACAACATTTGGGCCGTTAGAGAGCAAGAAGGGTTTGAGTGGGCAATGGGCAATGGACAATATTTGCAAGGAAAATCTTAGTCTACTGTTTTGCAATGACCTCTGAGAAGGGTGGCAGGTAGTGTGGGTTGGGACTTCGAGGAGGGGCAGTGGGGTTGCCAAGGGGTAGCAAGCAAAAAGCCAATTGACTCGGGGGGGGGGGGGGGGGGGCTGGGTAGCCTAAAGAAAGGTGAGTGGCCACCAAACCCGGGTTGTGGGATAAGCTGTGAGAGCTAAGATGTGGTCGCTGACGAAGAATAGGTGGCAATAGCAGGGACAATGGCCAACAGATGAGGTGTAGGGTGCCAGATCTACCATGGGGGGTGCCCAGCTGCAGCCCCTGACCCCCCCCCCCCCAAAGGCCAAAATGTTTGAAAGGTCCTGACCACATTTGGTCCCAATTTGGCGCCAAAGGCGCTGGAAAATTTTTTTTAGCATATATTGGGGGTTAAAATTTCGTTTTTGCCCCATGTGTGTATACTCAAAATGCTGAGAAATTCATCGGGAACCCAAAATATGTCTGCAAAACATGAAAAAACCTTTTTGCCCCTGACCTCCCCCATCCAGCCCCCTGAACGTGGCTGCTTGGACCAGACCCCCCAAGGGGTGAAATTTTTTTGTCAAAAACCCCACATGTGTGTATTCAAAATGATCACTACGATGAGGGGATCATGTATGTAGGGGTGCCCGGGACCCCAGCCCGGCTGCCCGCCTCCCCCCCCCCCTTTCAGGGGCCAAAATGTTTAAGGGGTGTCAGGGTCAAGGGCTGCACCTGGGCGCCCCCCATGAGATCTACCATGGTGTCTTGATCCAGCTCTTTGCCCAGATCCTCCTCTGTTGCCGATCCCATTTCTCTAACACTCTTTTCTCTCAGTGTGCGAAGCCTTTGGAACGCCTGGCGAACGCTCACGGCGGATTCCGCTCACAGCAGTGAGCCGGATTTTGGAGCTTGGCGGTCGTGTTGGTGGATGCGGAGGTGTGCCCTGTTGCCGGGCTCTGCACAGACAAGGGACATGCAACGGTTTCAGGCTGTCATGGAGCCAGGAACCACCAGCCAAGGCTGCCTCCCAACGCCATCATTGTGATGGTCACGTCCGCTCCAGTCGCTGCCATCCCGCCGCCAACTCCCCTTCCATAGTGACAGCACGGGCTTGGGGATGCAGCGCTGGTTGGGAAATGCATCGTTGTGCAAGACCTTATGAAAGATAGAGGGACGAGGAGGAGTGTCCTTTGGCATTGTGCTGCAAGGCCCACAAGGATGGCTGTTAAGATCCAGTGCACATGCCTGTGGCACACTGCAGCCGATGGTGTCTGCCTCGAGGTGACTTGGATACCCCCCCCCCCCCCCCAACAAGTGAAAATGGGTGGTTTTGGAATCGTTATGACAAAGTGTGTCAGCCCCAATAGTGCTGCCCACGGTAAGCCCCTGGCGGTTATGGCACGGGGCCTCCACCCCAGCCTGTCCATGTCGCGCTTTGTGACACCGCATCTCATTGCCACACACGCTGAGCGCGTTGTGGTATGCCGTGTGTTCCCTCAGCCATGTCTGGCGCAAACGTTCTCTGAACTGTAGTGTGTAGCGTTTCTGTAGGCAGGGCGGTCCTTTGGGACTGAGATTGTTTTTTTTGTCAAGGACCGCCCTTAGGGACCGCCACAAGGGACCATCAACCGCCAACCACCAACCGCCACCAACCGCCAACCGCCACCACCGCCAACCTCCAACGGCCGCCAACCGCCAGCGGAGACCAACCGCCAACCGCCAACCGCTGCCAACCGCCATCAACCACCAGTCCCCAGACTGTAGGTGTTACTACAGTCATGGTTGCCAGCGTTGCGCTGTGTATGCTCCATGAGGGCACGCTGAGGACACGCCACCATCGCCGGTTCAGAATGGAAGTTGTCCGCAACCTGGTTCACATGCACGCTAAGCATTCAGTTTGTCAGGGCACATTCGGACTCATGATTGTCATGATATTTGCGGCAATTGGCAATCATTTATGTCAACAAGACAGACAAAAAGCGGAAATGCGACGAGGAGTGGGAGGAAGGAGTGTGTTTGGTAGGCTTGGGGTTCGGGTGTTTGTTGCTTTTGTGACTTTGGAAAACGATGTGCCCCCGACCAACGGCTTGAAGCATGCTGCAGCTGCCGCAGCAGTTCACTTTCAGGTCCAGTCAGTGGAGCACTTTTGGGGGGCACAGGTAATGCAGTGTGTAGTTGTGGCGAATGTCTGGAGGTGCACCACAGCCCTTGGCCCTGACCCCAGGGGGCCTAAATGGACACGAGAGAGTGCTTGGAGACTGGGCCAGATACGAGAACAAGAATTCTCTTGTTTCCAGCTCGACCACCAAGTGCGTTCTTGTGCCCAGTCCGCTCCGGTAACAGCATTTCAGCTGAGATGCACAGGCATGTCAGCACCTGCGCCTCACGCCCACACTCAGTGCTCTGCAACACACGTCTTTCAGTTTCCGAAGATTGTGCCCCGCACATCTCCTGGGCCATGGACCTTGGCAAATACATCCCAAAAGGCGCCGCCCTGTTTGCCAACATGCCTTTTGTGACCGGGGTCTCCAAGGAAGAGGCGGCGTATGAGGACTTCCAACGCCTCTACAAGTGCAATGGAATTGAGCACGAGGACTGCAACCTGCAGGGACTGAGATTCCCACGGACGTGTTCATCCCCGCCTTGCGATACATGCTACGGAGGTGTGTGTGTGTGTGTGTGTGTTTCTCTCTCTCTCTCTCTCTGTGTGTGTGTGTGTGTTTCTCTCTCTCTCTCTCTCTCTGTGTGTGTGTGTGTGTGTTTCTCTCTCTCTCTCTCTGTGTGTGTGTGTGTGTGTGTGTGTTTCTCTCTCTCTCTCTCTCTCTCTGTGTGTGTGTGTGTTTCTCTCTCTCTCTCTCTCTGTGTGTGTGTGTGTGTTTCTCTCTCTCTCTCTCTCTGTGTGTGTGTGTGTGTGTGTTTCTCTCTCTCTCTCTGTGTGTGTGTGTGTGTGTGTGTGTTTCTCTCTCTCTCTCTCTCTGTGTGTGTGTGTGTTTCTCTCTCTCTCTCTCTGTGTGTGTGTGTGTGTGTTTCTCTCTCTCTCTCTCTCTGTGTGTGTGTGTGTGTGTTTCTCTCTCTCTCTCTCTCTGTGTGTGTGTGTGTGTGTTTCTCTCTCTCTCTCTCTCTGTGTGTGTGTGTGTGTGTTTCTCTCTCTCTCTCTCTCTCTCTCTCTCTCTCTCTCTGTGTGTGTGTGTGTGTGTGTGTGTGTGTGTGTGTACATTGGAGGTGCAAGGGACGGGCAGGGTCCTGACTCTGCCTGATACCCGGGTTTTGATGGGCTGGTCAGCCTTGTTTTTTGCTTGCAGGCCTCTGGCTGAGATCGCTGCCAGAGGCTGTACCCGACACAACCGCTGCACCTGCCACACTTGCTACACTTGCTGCAGCTGCTACACTTGGTACACTTCCCACACCTGATGCACCTGCAACACGTGCCCCGCCTGTTGTGTCAACCTGCCATGCACTGCTGCTACACCTGCTGTGCCTGTTGCAGCTGCTGTACCAACTACACATGCAACACCCACGGCACCTGCAATATCCGCTACACCTACCTGTAAGCCCTGCTACACCTTCTACACCTGCCGCTCGGCTGCACCTGCTATATGTGCTACACCTGCTGCACCTGCCCCACCCACTAGTTGATGCATTGGATGGGAGGGAGGTACCCCCCTTCAGGGCGCCCAGCCTTTGCCAACACACTGCCCCCCTAATGCCAAGTGCCAAGCTCAATGGCATTTGTAACCGACAGTAACCACCTCAACCGCTTTTGCAACCTCCTCCAACCGCCCATCGAACCGCTTCTGGGGCCGCCTCTGAGGTCCCTTCCCTTGCTAATGCATCGAGCCTGCTACGCGTGCATCTTTCGTCCATCTTTCGTGAATGTACAGGGGGCGGGGGGGGGGGGGGGGTGGGGAAGTTTCGTGGCACTTTAATTTCGAGTTTCAAATTGACCGCGAAATTTCCCACACGAAATTCCGGGTTCTCCGCGAATTTCTTGCACACCAGCGGTACACACTTGTGGACTCTGGCGGGGGGTTACCACACAAAATCCCGGGGGCTCCGCGAAGTTTCCCACAGCGCACTTTACCACCGCGAATCTGACTTGGCGCGAAATTCCCCTCCCTCCTGCAGGCGTTTGCCCTTTCTCATGGCCTCCTGCTGTATTTCAGGGGCGTCCCCATCCCCATCCGCAAGCCCCAGCACACTCCCCTCCGACAGCCCCAGCACGTCCCCCAGCCCCTCTGCGTTCAGCCAAAGCCCGTCCCCAAGCCCATCCCCGTCCTCCAGCCCATCCACATCCCCCAGTCCGGCAAGCCCCAGCCCATCCCCCAGCCTCAGCCCCTCCCCGGCGCCCAGCCCCAGCGTATCCCCATCCCCCAGCGTCCAGCCGGGCAACGCGGGGCTCACGCACTCCGTGACCGTCTCCCTCCCGGCGGGCACCGTCCTCTCCGACAAGTGTGTCCTCCAAGCAACTGCTTCGTGTGTCTACCCTACCCTACCCCAGAGGGGGGGGGGGGGGGGGTCAAAGGGTGGGTGGGTGGGTCAAAGGCCTTTTTCAGTGGTTTTTGAGAGCCGTGGACCCCCCCCCCCTGGGGGGGGGGGGGTGGGGGTGGGATTTTCTTGGGTGCTGGGTTTGCGAGCCTTGGAACTCAGGGGCATTGGAAACAGGGCGGTCCTTAAGGGACCAGGTTTTTTTTTTTGTTAAGGACCGCCCTTAACGACCGCCCCAAGGGACCACCAACCGCTAACCGCCAACTGCCACCAACCGCCAACTGCCACCAACCGCCAACCGTCAACCGCTGCCAACCGCCGCCAACCACCAACCGCCAACCGCCAACCGACAATCTCCACCAGCCGCCAACCGCCAATTGCCACCAACCATAGTTGAACATATGAGCTACACGCAGTCGTTTTTGAAAAAACCATGTTCCGGAACAGTTTTTTTTTTTTTCCCGTTAAGGACCGCCCTGATTGGAAATGTGTATATAGTGTTCACCCCATGAGGCGCCTGTTGCACCCTTTTTGGCAGATCTGGATGGTAGGGGAATGGCTAATGCCCCTGGGGTCCCTAAGCAACAGCTTGGTGCCCTCTGCCATGGACCCCCACCCCCCCCCCACATCGGCTGAGTTTGGTGTTTGGGGGGGGTCTGCGGAGGATTGTGTGGCCGTCCTCAACGGCGGCTGGTGGCAGGCCCCAGATGTTCTCCACGCAACTCTCAGCCCTCCCTTCGATGAGCGCAGGCCTGAGGGAAGGGGGATCGGTGCTTCGATGGGAAAAAAGAATTGAGGACCCCCCCCCCCCCAAAGTAGCAGAAGGTTCAAGGGCGAGAGGCCAAAAGGCGGCGCCACAGGCTAACAGAGCCAACCACCAAGGCCTTGTGCCAACCCCCCCCCCCCCCCTCCCCCTCAAGGGCGGCAGTGCTGGTGGGGGGACGGGGGAGGTGGGCAGCAAGGCGGACGTATGCCTTTTGGAGGCCTCCGGGCCCCTGTGGTACCCCTCCGCAGGGACAGCGTACCCCTGTGTCTTGCGGCCTCAAAGGCCTGAGTAGCGGTGACCAAACGTCCAGGCCCAAGGGGGGGGGGCTGGGCTGCGATCCCAAGGCCCTGCCATATCACTTTGGGGGGGCCCTCCCATCCGTCTGCAGGCGGCGGTCATAGGGATGCCGATGTCTGAGCAGCCGAGGGTGAAGCGGGAGGGAGGCGTGTGTGCAACTGCGCCTTTGGGACCCCCCCCCCCCCCAACCCCAGCACCCAAATCGGGTGCAGGACGCACGAAGAGGGCCCAAAGGCGTAGGGCGCGGTGTTGTGATCCATCTCTAACCACCGGCAGCCCTGCAACCGGGCGCCTCCGCGGGGCCCAGGACGCCAACTCCCCCCCCCCCCAGGGCCACGGAATGGCTGGTCCAGCGGTTGGACGGCCGAGTTGCGAGCGAGTGATCGGTGGATCGATTCCCGGAGCCCACCGAACCTCCGGTCAGCGAATCGCGGCATGGGGGACCCCATGTGCCGGTAATTGCCGGGGGAGAGGTGGCAGGTAGCAGGGGAGAGGTAGCTCCGGTAGCAGGGGAGAGGTAGCTCCGGTAGCAGGGGAGAGGTAGCTCCGGTAGCAGGGGAGAGGTAGCTCCGGTAGCAGGGGAGAGGTGGCTCCGGTAGCAGGGGAGAGGTGGCTCCGGTAGCAGGGGAGAGGTAGCTCCGGTAGCAGGGGAGAGGTAGCTCCGGTAGCAGGGGAGAGGTAGCTCCGGTAGCAGGGGAGAGGTAGCTCCGGTAGCAGGGGAGAGGTGGCAGGTAGCAGGGGAGAGGTAGCTCCGGTAGCAGGGGAGAGGTGGCTCCGGTAGCAGGGGAGAGGTAGCTCCGGTAGCAGGGGAGAGGTAGCTCCGGTAGCAGGGGAGAGGTAGCTCCGGTAGCAGGGGAGAGGTGGCTCCGGTAGCAGGGGAGAGGTAGCTCCGGTAGCAGGGGAGAGGTGGCTCCGGTAGCAGGGGAGAGGTGGCTCCGGTAGCAGGGGAGAGGTGGCAGGTAGCAGGGGAGAGGTAGCTCAGGTAGCAGGGGAGAGGTAGCTCCGGTAGCAGGGGAGAGGTAGCTCCGGTAGCAGGGGAGAGGTGGCTCCGGTAGCAGGGGAGAGGTAGCTCCGGTAGCAGGGGAGAGGTGGCTCCGGTAGCAGGGGAGAGGTAGCTCCGGTAGCAGGGGAGAGGTAGCTCCGGTAGCAGGGGAGAGGTAGCTCCGGTAGCAGGGGAGAGGTAGCTCCGGTAGCAGGGGAGAGGTAGCTCCGGTAGCAGGGGAGAGGTAGCTCCGGTAGCAGGGGAGAGGTGGCAGGTAGCAGGGGAGAGGTAGCTCCGGTAGCAGGGGAGAGGTAGCTCCGGTAGCAGGGGAGAGGTAGCTCCGGTAGCAGGGGAGAGGTAGCTCCGGTAGCAGGGGAGAGGTAGCTCCGGTAGCAGGGGAGAGGTAGCTCCGGTAGCAGGGGAGAGGTGGCTCCGGTAGCAGGGGAGAGGTAGCTCCGGTAGCAGGGGAGAGGTGGCAGGGGAGAGGTAGCTCAGGTAGCAGGGGAGAGGTGGCTCCGGTAGCAGGGGAGAGGTAGCTCCGGTAGCAGGGGAGAGGTGGCAGGTAGCAGGGGAGAGGTAGCTCCGGTAGCAGGGGAGAGGTAGCTCCGGTAGCAGGGGAGAGGTAGCTCCGGTAGCAGGGGAGAGGTGGCTCCGGTAGCAGGGGAGAGGTAGCTCCGGTAGCAGGGGAGAGGTGGCAGGGGAGAGGTAGCTCAGGTAGCAGGGGAGAGGTGGCTCCGGTAGCAGGGGAGAGGTAGCTCCGGTAGCAGGGGAGAGGTAGCTCCGGTAGCAGGGAAGAGGTAGCTCCGGTAGCAGGGGAGAGGTGGCTCCGGTAGCAGGGGAGAGGTGGCTCCGGTAGCAGGGGAGAGGTGGCAGGGGAGAGGTAGCTCAGGTAGCAGGGGAGAGGTGGCTCCGGTAGCAGGGGAGAGGTAGCTCCGGTAGCAGGGGAGAGGTGGCAGGGGAGAGGTAGCTCAGGTAGCAGGGGAGAGGTGGCTCCGGTAGCAGGGGAGAGGTAGCTCCGGTAGCAGGGGAGAGGTAGCTCCGGTAGCAGGGGAGAGGTGGCAGGGGAGAGGTAGCTCAGGTAGCAGGGGAGAGGTGGCTCCGGTAGCAGGGAAGAGGTAGCTCCGGTAGCAGGGGAGAGGTGGCTCCGGTAGCAGGGGAGAGGTAGCTCCGGTAGCAGGGGAGAGGTGGCTCCGGTAGCAGGGGAGAGGTAGCTCCGGTAGCAGGGGAGAGGTGGCAGGGGAGAGGTAGCTCAGGTAGCAGGGGAGAGGTGGCTCCGGTAGCAGGGGAGAGGTAGCTCCGGTAGCAGGGGAGAGGTAGCTCCGGTAGCAGGGGAGAGGTAGCTCCGGTAGCAGGGGAGAGGTGGCTCCGGTAGCAGGGGAGAGGTGGCTCCGGTAGCAGGGGAGAGGTAGCTCCGGTAGCAGGGGAGAGGTAGCTCCGGTAGCAGGGGAGAGGTAGCTCCGGTAGCAGGGGAGAGGTGGCTCCGGTAGCAGGGGAGAGGTGGCTCCGGTAGCAGGGGAGAGGTGGCTCCGGTAGCAGGGGAGAGGTGGCTCCGGTAGCAGGGGAGAGGTAGCTCCGGTAGCAGGGGAGAGGTAGCTCCGGTAGCAGGGGAGAGGTAGCTCCGGTAGCAAGGGAGAGGTAGCTCCGGTAGCAGGGGAGAGGTAGCTCCGGTAGCAGGGGAGAGGTGGCTCCGGTAGCAGGGGAGAGGTAGCTCCGGTAGCAGGGGAGAGGTGGCTCCGGTAGCAGGGGAGCATTTTTGCTTGTTGCCAGCAGACCATAGGTGGTCACACGTAGAGCCTGCTCCGTGACACTTTGGAACGACCCGGTCTGTGAATATGTCAGTTGACGATTTTGCCGTCTTCGCGAAGGGAACAATTTGTTCCCAGTTCATTGATAGCGTTCCCATGCTGGAGATAGCCAGGGCTGCCTCGCAGGTGGAGATGAAGCTGTCGGTGCTGCTGGAACGCAGGTCAGAGTGGGAGGCTAGTTTCGTCGCCAGGTACGGAATAGAGTTGGGGGAGGTGGGGCTGGTGAAGATGATCGCCTCGTATTGCGTCATGGCCCAGTGCGACCTGGATGTGGCGTCGCTGGGCTTTGTCAAGGTGGAGGTACCGCCCCAGCAGCCGCAGACGGTGTCGCCAGAGCTTCAGGAGCTCAAGCAGTTGGTTCAGGGACAGGCCCTTGTGATGGAGGGCCTGCGCAAGCAGTTGGAGGCGGTCAGTGCCAAGGCCGAGGCGGAGTCCAAGAGGAAAATGGCGAAGGTCCCGCCGCTGTGTAAAGCGGAAATCGTGAAGGTGAGGGAGTTGGATTCTAAGCCCCAGTGGATCTTCGCCAGCCTTCTCGCGCTGTCCACCTTGTTGTGGCGCAGGGAGGTGCCCCAACACGAATACGTCTCCAAGTACAAGGACAAGGAAAAGTTCACGGACGCCATCCTGGACGAGCTGGCGCCGGTGGTGGACGCGGACTCCGCGGACACGGAAGTGTGGCAGCTGGAGTCCATGGATGATGACGAGCTTACGCGCCTTCGGAGTTTTGTCCAGGCGGTCTGGACGTTCACGGTGACTAGCCTGTCGGCGTACAGGGGCAAGAAGGGCTTGGACCCCGGACCGGTCGGCGAGGGGTCGGACGCGGCCGAGGATGCGTCCGATGTGCCTGTGCTGTCCGCTGGTTGTACGGGAGCGGCGGAGGAGGAGGTGGTGGGGCGGCGGCTGCAAGCCATGAAGGGTAAGTTCCGCGTTGAGGGGGGCCGCCGCCTGTACACCGCCAAGCCGGGTGCCGAGCCGATGGACGTCACCAATGCCCCGGTGACAGCGTGTCGGGCATGCAAGAACGCTGGGAGGGGAGTGAAACGGCATTGGTTTCACGAGTGCCCCGGCTTTGACTGATGGGGAAGCTGCCCCATCCGGCCCATCCCTCCCGAGCCCCGGGGGGCCTTGGTGGTTCTCGGACCGTCGGACTTCCGGGATGGCGAGGACGTGGTCTGGCGCCTGGTGTGGGCAGCGTGGAGACGGATATGGAAGGAGGATGAGATCGCCTCCGTGGACGCCCTGCAGGCATCCTCCTGGGCAAAAAGCACCATGGGTACGTATTGTACCCACTTCCGCAAGATGGCCCTCTGGGTGGGCTACACGCCCACATCCGAGCTTGAACGAGCGGCGTGCCGCTACATTTTCCAGTTATGGGGACTGGGGTACTCGGGAAGCTCCCTCAAGGTCGCGGTGTCGGCGTTCCGGGCGCTGGAGGACATGGGATGGCTGCCCGCGTTCGTCAGTCGCCGGGTCTGGCGCTGTGCCAAGTGGGCGCCCACGGAGCCGGCCCTACGGCCCTACGCAGGTTTGGACGACCTCCGCAACTTCGCGCTGGCTTGCACGGAGCGACCGCAGTGGACCGTCTATGGGATGGCAGTCCTGGCGTTCACCTGCCTTCTGCGGGTGGGTGAGGCCGCGCCCCTCCGTCGGGGGGGATCCCGGTGTCGGGGATTGGCGTTCCGCACGGTCAAGGTGGCGCCGCGCATCGTGCGCAGGCGACTCGGGAAGTATGCCCGAGAGTGGCTGGGCTGGCTCGATGCCACGGGGGCCACGTCTGCTGTCGTCGGAGCGCAATTCTGTCCGCAGGGACCAGCTTTCATGCAGTCGGTCATGGCTGCCGCGTTGGGGGGCAGCGACAACCCCCACGCCAGGTGGCACGCATGGAGGCGAGGGGGCTCCGCGGCCCTGCGATGGTTGGGGCTGCCCATCAAGTGGCTGGCTTGGTGGGGGCGGTGGCTTTCGGAGACGGTGGCAGTCCACTACGCCGACGCGCCCGACGACTTCGTCGTCACGACCGAGGCTGTCCTCCCCTGGCCCCCTGACAACCATGCAGGAGAGTTCGTTTGGCGCGCCGTGTCCCTCCGGGACGTTTTCCCGAAGGAGCTCCTGGAGCTCTGTGCCCCTGATGCCGATGAGCCCCCACAATGGGGAGGTGACGGGGATGGGTCGGCAGGAGGTCGGGGTGGATCGTGCCCTGGGGAGTCCGCAAGTCCTGCCGCTGCGGGAGCTGCTGGGAGGGAGGACCGGGCTGGCGCACGTGACCCGGGGGCCCCTCCGGCCCTTACGGCTGTTGAGGGGTCCTCAGGACGCGGGCGCCGGCCGCGGGGGGACGGGGGGGGGGAAGTCATTGATGTGGATGCAGACCCCCCACCTGCCTCCGCAGCAGGCTCCTCCATCAGGCGGCTGCGCATCGCGGCCCGCAGGACGGGTGAGGTCGCGTCCGTCTTGGGCAAGCGGAAGGCCGCGGGCCCGGCCAGGATTGTGGGTGCGGCTGCCCGAACGGCAATTTCCCGTCGCGTCGGAGCTGGGTCAGTGGGTGCGGGAGCGCCTTCGGACCGGTGAGTGGGACGCCTGGTTGTGCTCCCTGCGGGCTTGTCTGCCCCGCGCACCGCCTGGTTTACTGGAGCGTCGCCTGTTGCAGTTTCTGGAGTGGGGCAGTGAGGCTGCCCGTGATCTCAGACAGCCGGAGTTTCTGCGAGTCTTGGCTGTGGCTTTGTCCTCATTTAGCCCTGAGGTTTGGGAGTCGCTCTTGCATGATTCGACGTCGCCCAAATTGCTTATGCAGCGTATCAGGGAGGAGGTATTGGCGCGGGGTTTGGGGCCGGTGGGGCGTGTGGATATCCCCCGCGAGGTCTGGGATAGTTGTGTGCCGGACGGCTTCGCAGAATTGGTAGGCAGGCAGTTTTCTGGGATAATTCCCCCGTCGGATGAGGCGGTGGTCATGATGAGGGCATTGCGGGACCAGGGTTTGCTTTTCCCCCTGCCGGCGGGGTCACCTGGGCCCAATGGGGGTGTTTTTGCGATACCCAAGACGGAGGAGAAGTGCAGTTTGATTGTCAATCTGGTGCCCCTTAATGAGGAGATGCGGTCTCGGCCGGAGAAGTTCTCCCTCCCCTCTGTGGAGGTGTTGGCCCTTTTGGCGCAGGTGGCACAGCAAGGGTCCTCCTTTTTCCTCCCCTCTTTTTATGCCCGAGCGCGTTGCATGAGGCCGGTGTGGGATGTTCTGTCCCTGCCGGGGGGGGGGGGGGGAAGAGCTGTGCATGTGCCACATCGACCTGAGTAATTGCTTTTGGTCACTACAGCTGCCGCGCGAGTTCTGGGGTGCCTTTCGCGTCTCGGATGGAGAGGGGGGGGTGTTGGCTTTCCGGTGCTTGCCCTTTGGGTGGAAGTACAGCCCCCTCCTGTGCCAGCGAGTGTTAGAGGGTCTGGTGGCCGGCGCGGGGCTGTTAGGGGTGCTGGTTTTAATTTACTTGGATGATGTCCTGGTTGTGGGGCGCGGCCGCGCGCGTGTGCGAGAGCAGACGGCAAGGGCGGCGGAGGCGTTGCGCCGTGCAGGTGCTGTAGTCAGCCCAAAGAGTACGTTGGAGCCTGTGCAGCGGCTGGTGTGGCTGGGGAAGGATATTGATTTGCAGGGGGGGGAGGTGCGGACTGCTGGCAACGCGTGGGAAGCTCTGTTTGCGCATTGGTTGAGGTTGTCTGTGGGACCCTGTAGGGTAAAACGGCTGCAGCAGTTCTTGGGGCGGGCACAGTGGATATGTCGCCCGGGTTCTGGGCACAGTCCGCACCTGTCTGGTGTGTGGGCTCATGTGCTCTGGGCGCCCCCCCGGCTGCCGTTTACCCCAGTGCGTTTGCTTAAGTCTATGTGCGTGGCGTGCGTGCTTGCCAGGAGGCAATGGTCAGTGGTGTCCCTCCCCAGGGTGGTGAAGCGATCGCCGTTGGTTGTTTACGTCGACGCGGCGCTGGACGCGGGTGAATACCGGCTGGGCCTGTTTTCGATGGATGTGGGTTCTCGATCGGTTGTGCCCGCGGAGCAACCGCCCAACCAGCAGTGTGCGGAGGCTGCCGCGCTGCTCTGGGGCTTGAAGCTCATCCTCAATGTAGGCGTTCGGGAGGCCCATTTGTTTGGGGATAATGCGGCGGCGCTAGTGCAGTTCCTTCGGTGTAAAGCCAAGGTGGGGCGTAAATTCCAGCAGTCCATTCTGAAGCGTTTCCGCTACCTGTGGGCGTCGTGCCCAGGCTTCACGGTATATATGCACTGGGTGCGTGGTTCACATAATCCCGCTGATCCTATCAGTAGGTTGAGTGACAACTTCAATGGAGATCTGGGTTTGGCGCGCGAGGTGGCGGCGCGCAGGGTTGGGGATCTCTGGGCCTTTCCCGATAGGCGCACGGTTTTTTTGTGGACCCTGGGGGTGCCTATGGGGCCCTTTGTTCTGCCGCATTCGTGGAGAGCGGGCCTGTGGTCCCCGGGGGGTGGTGAAGGGGGGGCGGAGTTCCACGAGGTTTTTTTGCAGTACCGCTTGGAGGAGTCAGTGGGTGCAATGACTTGATGTCGTGTAATGCCGTCGCCTGCTTGTAGCACTCGTTTATCTTGGTGCATGTGATCATGACCCGGCGCCGCCGTAACCGCCATGCGCGCAGCGGCAAGCGGAGGCGGGGCAAGAGCCGCTCGCGCAAGCGCTCGGAGGAGGCCGCTCAGCGGCGCGCGGCGCGGCGCCGCGCCGCGCTGCGGGAGAAGTTGGGAGCCTTGGTGGGCCGCAGGGCCTGTCACCGGGTGCTCCTCCGGAATGGGGTGCGGCTGTACGTCGCGTATGGCGTGCCAGATGATCCCGGGGAGAGGGACGACTTCCTGGGTGCCGCGGCCATGGACATCGCCAAGCGGGTTCGGGGGCAGGCGACGCGGCGCACCACCGCGGTTGGGGACCCCGGGGTAAAGCCAGGGGGCAGGCACACTTGCGGGGGGATGTGGGATGTGGTGACGGGGTCGAGGGGAGGTCAGAGGGTGGTGGTGTCGCTGACGGACTGGAACGGGGGTCGTCGTACCCCCGTCCCGTATCTATGGGTGCAGGGGTCTTATCCCTTGGTGGTGAGAATAGCTGGCCACTTCAGGCCGTTGGTGTAGTCTGTTTTTTGGGTGGTCAGCCGGTCTCCGAGGGGCTGGGATGGGAGTGTGCGCTCACCCTTTGCTTTGCGTTCTGTGTCAGGTCTCTGAGTGCCACCCTGGGATGGCCGGGCTGCTTTGCGCCCGGGCATTGCTCGCGCATTTGTGGGCGTTTTTGGCTTCCATGGCTGAGCCAATGTTCTGGTTGTTGTGTGTGGCTCGTATTCTATCTGCGTTTTGGCAGGTCCAGTGTGCGCAGGCGGGAGCCCTCCGGGCGATTGTCTGTAGAGGCGGCCCTGCCCTGCGTGGGTGTCG
>OZ038401.1:12427175-12456759 GCA_964036045.1 Eutreptiella sp. 'Long Island Sound 2002' | reverse complement strand
CTTTCCCTGCCTCAGGCTTCGGTGTGGCCCCTCGAGTTGGGGTGACGGACTCCCACCCCCCTTGAGTTGGCCCATACCCGCATACGCGCATCCCCAACCGTTCGGAGGTGCCCGACAAAAAGGTGCTGGGATTTGGGTGTACGAAGGGGGGGCGGTCACAACCCCCGAAACGGTTCAACACCCCCTCGGGGGGCGGGCCCTGGCCGGGAGCAGCCCCATGCCTGTCACATGGGTACATCCCTATGCCTCATTGCCTGACAATGTTCTGGCATACCACCCCCGTATGCCTTGGATGGCGCATGGCGTTCAGTAGTGCTACACTGCCAGGCCACTGCTTCGGGGGCAACATACCCGGGGGGGGGGGGGGGCGGGGGGGGGGGGTCTCTGCATTTCCATTGCTTTCATCACATACCTGAACTCATGATGATATATGGCAGATCCAGGGGTCAGTGCTTAGTGAGGGCATCAGGTTAGTTAGTTAAGGGCAGCATAGGTCGATTGTGGCAAAAAGCGTAAACCGTGTATTTTTTGGGGCGTAAAGCAACCTTTTTTTGCCAAAACTTTTCTTTTTGCACTGCAATGGTCTGCGGGGCCAAGTGGTGGATAATGCGAGGCACCGTCTTCAAGACGATGCGGCCGATTTGTCAATGGCGGCATTAGCCCTCGGACCCTGCCCACCGGTGTGGACAACGAAGCGAGACGCAGGTGCCCAAAAAACTAGCAGAAGGCCAGATGTGGGCGCGTTCAATCACTGAAGCAGAGCGTGAAACCCGGACCATTCCTCCACAATCTTCCGAAAGCACCGGTGTTGAGATGCACTTTGCATAGCCCCAGCCGAATTCTCTAATGGGGCTGTGTGTGTTGCATACCGCTGCATTAACTCCTGCACACTTGTCAGTGTCCCACCCGCAGGTTGTCTTCGTGTTGCACTCTTTGTAAGAGAAAGGTACCTGTGGTCTGTTAGGCCACTGACGAGCCATTTTCTTCCTACGCTTTTTGTGCCGATCGCCTCTTGTGCCCACGTGCAATAGCACAGGCTTCCTCCGGGGGGGGTCAGAGGCCAACAAAAAGTTTGTGTACCTAAACCCGGCCTCAAATTTCCGTTGGAGGACAGCACACTGCCTCTGTGCTGTCCTCCACCGATTCCTCCACCGGACCAGTTGCTCCTCATCTAGCGCACGCATTGGGGCCTGTCATGCCCCCCAGCCCCCCCCCCCCTGGGAAAGAATCATTGTGGTTGTTAGAAGCCCCTGTCAGGAACATGATCCTGCAGACGCACACCCCCAGCGCACAAGTCAGGGCTGGGGTCGGCAAACCCCCGCATGGACTCGGAGGGTTCATCTGGATGCACCCGGTCAACGGCACGGGCAACAGCCCGTCTCCGGGACAGCCGACCCCCGGAGTAGTCAAACAGGACAAGTCATCCAGGGCTCCGTTGACACAACCAAAACACGTTTGGGCCCACAGAGGGTCAGAATGAGCAGTGGCGAGAGGCCAATAGGCGCCGCCAAAGGCAAACAATCAGATACCAAGGCCTTGTGCCAACCCCCCCCCCCCTCCTCCGCGGCGCATTTCCCATTTGATCCCCAGGTCATGGCATGCCTCTATTCTGCAGGTATGCTTTCATAGAAGGAACTAATGCGGACTGTAGCACTGCAGCCCTGAGTGAAAATGTGTACTCTCCTTCGAGCCTTACTACTTCAACTTGGAGCTATGGAGTGTTGTCCGCATCCGGAGGCTTGTTTCCTTCTGTCACTCTGACGATGCCTGCCAACGGACTCACACGTATGTTTGGGCATTTTTGTCAAGATGTGTTCATGGGCATGTTGTACATGTGACCTCAGTCTTTTTATCTACTGCAAATCACCTTGAAGAGAGGTTGTTAGATCAAGCGCAGGCACGAGCGTCGTATATTTGAGAAACTCGGGGGGTAAGAGGGCATAGCACAAACTACCGCTGGATGGCTGTTGACCTATACTGCTTGACAATGAATCGACGACCTCCGGCTGTTGTGGCTGATCACTGGTGCTTGCACTGTGGCACCGGATTTATCAGGTGCTGGCACCACTTGCGAGCGCGCAAGTAGGCCAATGCCAAAGCTCTGACTAATGTCAACAATCGGGTTCGAACCTCCGATCTGCATGTGGCAGTAAACAAGACCTGCCCCATGCACAGGGCAAACCCTTTTGTCCGGTGATGGGCCAATCTGGTGCAGCTGATTCGGTTGCCTCAGTGGTTCATGGATCCAGCATTAAGTTCCCATGACCTTTCCACAACCGCCCGTATTCTATCCTGGTTGGGTGTGGTGCATGCAGCGCTTTGTCTTCATGGACTTGATGGATCAAACCGGACAAGGTTCAGCGGACGTCCCGGCTCGGCGGCCATAGCGGCTCGGCAGACAAACAGCCGGCCGACCGGCTGGCCGACTGTCCGGCCAACTGTCCAGTTCATTCCGCTACCCCCCCCCCCCTCCCAACAATCCCCCTCCTCCACATACCAACAACACCTTTTACGTAAACATCGGGCTTTGGGACTATGCTTACCAACCTCCAAGGTACGGTCAGGGTCCCCAACCTCCGTCTACGTGTGCGCCTTAATAGTGAGCCTCGCTTAGGGCCCATGTTGGGTTTTTTCGAGTCAAAATTGTTTTGCTCCAATGGCACTTGTGGTCTAATCTTGCCACCCTCCAGCTACCGTCGGTTAGCTACCGACCGCTTCTCATTTGCATCCGACCACTATCAGCAAGCTCCATTCAAGTGTGCACATAAGCATGTGCCGCAATGTCATTTCATCTCAGCCCCCATTTCCATCTTTATCATGACACACCCCAGCAAGGTGTGCATCTCCTCCAATGAAGTGCCGCAACGCCCTTGCTACTGTCCATTGGTTGTGGGCAAGCATTACGTATGCGGCAACAAAAACTGTTTTGCCGGCGGGAAAGTGTCGCTGCCAAGTTGAACGGGCCCCGCCATGTGCAGCCCCAGTGCAGTCATGTGTTTTCATGGGCGCCAAGGTCCATTGAGAGCGACTTCTACCTTCTTTGAGCTTTACATTACGACAGTTGGCTGGATCAAACCAGACATGGTCTTTGGCTGACATACCGGCTCGGCGATCCCGAGTTTCCATCCCCAGCAACCCAACCATTGCATCTCCAAGAAGAGGCGGGCTGTTCTCATAAAGCTGTTCCACGCTCTGCCACGATGCTTGTGTGTGTGAGGGCTGTGGCTGCGGTTGTGTCCACACAGTGTCTGTATTGTGATCTACGCTGTTGGCCACGTATGATCGCATCTAGTGATGACAGGAGGAACTGGGGCTGGGTATTGATGCCTCGGACTGGGGATGGGGACTACAACAGAAACTCATTTCTGGGGGGGGGGTATACAAGCTAAATTTCTGCATTTCAAATCCTGTACAAAAATTTGCATGCAATTTGTTCGGTGTTTTTAAGGATTTGTGCAGGTAATAACAGCAAGCGCCCACTGTTTCTCATGAGCAATTATTGGGAACCACACATAATTTGTTCGCTCATTTTTGAGAAGTGGCACAGATTTTGTCGCGCCAGAATTTGTAGATTCATAGTCTCCCCCACACGGAATACGGTACCGGAGATGGGGATGTTGGTTGGGGGCAGGGGGGTGTAGTTCAGGCTATGTGCGTTTGCTGTGCAACTCTTGCACTGTTCTTGGACCCCAGAAGCTTGGACCTGGAGTCAGGGCAAACTCCAAATGAAAATCTACACAAACCGAAGTCCCCGCCTCCCGCTTGGGGAGGATGGTATGAGGCCCAACTAATCTGGTGGCAAAACGGGCCTTTTATAACTCCATATATCAAGATGGCTATGCCAGCCAAAGCACCGGCCTGAACCTTGGGGGCGGATGGTATCGGGCCCAGTCATCTGACATTAGAGGTTTGGAGCAAATTTCTTGGTGCAAGCTTGGGCAGACGGGCGCTGTGCACACACTGAGCGCACTGTGCACAGACCAATTTCTCGCATGGATTTCGGGACCACGGTTCTGAGGCTTCGGGACGCTCACTGGCACACGGACACGGTGCTTCCACAAACGAAATTCCTTTCCTGATTGGGCCACTTGCTGAGAGAACAACACAGGAAGAGGAGGAGAAAGAACGCTACCCGTAGGGCACAGAGGCATGTCCAGAGGTATTCTTGACCCGTCTGGTACTTGGATATACGCACTCTGGAATCTGCAAGATTCCCACGTGTATATAGGCCAAACCGGAGTCCGCAGATTTCCCCGCTCAGTGGGGAAGCGTGGCTCCGAGCATGTCCGGCTTGCACTCGATGCCCTCCGCCTGTCCGCCCCCGGTGTACACCTCCCCTTCCCAAATATACCAGTGGCCCAAGATGTGCCCAACGGCTTGCCAGGTTTCTTAACAGCCTGCAACTCTGTCTCTGCAGTTTGCTACGAATACCAGGGGTCATGGCTCACTGTAGACACGCTCAGGCGGCGACGATCACCAACACACCCCCGCCACCTCCGATGCTGTGAGTCAGGAGTCTGACAACGACGGCTTGTGGTGGCTGCTGCTGCTGCTGCTCATTCCTCTGGGGTTGCTTTTATGCGGTTTGGTGTATTTCTTTGGACCTAAGGGGGACACATTGGTCGAGGTGTGTGAGGGTGTCGGTCGAAAGGGGCAGGAAGTCCAACACCTTCCTGGTCCCCTAGTCCCTATCCCTAGTCCCGGGACAGGGTGTGGGGATGAGGCCACCTCCTGTGCTATGTTCCATATACTCCCTCCTCTGGATCCATTCCAAGGAATGATTGCTAGGCCCCACCTGCTGTGTCTAGCTTGATTTCAACTAAATTACAACAGGACTCTTGATTTTGGACGTTTGGATTGGCAATGAGGACTCGCTTCTGTATTAGTGCGGTGCAGCCCATCATTCGCAAATTCGCAAAAGGGACCCTCTCTGTGTGAATCAAAGTTCAATGCAGACCGAGGGTAGCGAACCCATGACATACCAGCAGCTGCATTTTTTGGATTTCGGGTCTTTTCCACAGGGGGGGGGGGGGCGGTCCTTGTATGCAACACCCCCCAGCCCTCCCCCCCCCCCCCCAGGTTTTGAGAGATAGCGGTGTTTGGGTCATGGCGCCAACAGCGCCGAAGTTTTTTTGTGCATGCTTCCCTTTCATCAAACCATCCATGTTTTGAGCGCCAGATTAGCAAGACGAGGCGCTCAACAAATGTCGTTTGTTGCGAAGTGAAGATCACCACAGCCACTGTGGACACACCTGCCTATCTGCAGCCCCTGCTTCACAACAGCCACCAGCAGCTTCCCCAAACCGCCCCAGACACACATCCCCCCTGGAGGTATGCATATGGTAGTAGTGGGTCGTGCGTAGCCCCCCCCACCTTGGGAACCCCCCCCCCTCACGGCCTCCTCCGGCCGACCCCCCCCCCCAGACCCTGCAGCCGAACCCCCCCCCCCCCCACTGCCCCCAGCCCCCCCCCCCCCCCCCCCCCCCCCCCCCAAGTTTCGACAGTTAGCTGGGGGGGGTGTCGCATCAGGACCAGTTGTAGTCGCCCCCCATGGTCTTTTCATTCTGGCGGATCTTCAAATGAACAGACTTCAGAACCCACCCTCTGCTCCCCTTCCAATCTCCATCATGTCTAACCCCCCCGCCCCACAAAAAGCACAATTACAATGCACAATCTTCGTGAGCTTCCTCAGGTGCGTTGCTCACAGCCACGACCACATCCTCGTTGCATCTCCATGTCATAGCGGGTCAACACCTGTTTCGGTCGTGATGATCATGCTTCTGGTCCTGTTGTTATGTGTGTGTGTGTGTGTGTGTGTGTGTGTTTGTCCATCTCTCTCTCTCTCCCTCTGTGTGTGTGTGTGTGTGTGTATGTGTGTCACTTGACTGTCCAGTGCACTGCCTTGTTTGCCCCGGTCTTTGTGTTGGGAGTCTCTTGCCTCGTGTGTGTGAACAGTTCCCAACATGTGTGTGTGTGTGTGTGTGTGTGAAGGGACAACTGTCCCACCCTCACCTATTGAAAATATTTAACTCCAGTGGCTCGGAACAAGCAACGTAAACCAGTCGTTATTTCAAAACCTAGACCAGTGCATACACTTGGAAGTATAAACCGGCACAGTTACGCAGCCTTCATAGCAACCGCACCCTTGGCCCCTCCTCCCCTCCTCATGCATGATCAAGATAACAGGGTAGGCACCAGTGCCCATCCCCCTCTATCTAGTGCATGTTGTAATGCGTATACTTTTTTTTTTGCGGTAAATGTGTGCAACAAACAGATCATCACGCCGTGTAATCACCTCGAAGAGAGGTTGTTAGATCAAGCGCAGGCGCGGGCGTCATATACCCCCCTTTTTTGGGGTCATTCACGTAGCATACCCCAAGGCATGATATTGGATGTCCAACCCCTTGTAAAATCATTATTTTGCCCAATAAGAGCATCCCCCAAATGGATTTTTTTATTCTGAGGCCTCTATCCCCTAAACTGGATATCACTTTTTTGGGGGGTGGGGGGGGGGGGTGGGGGGTGTTGGGGGGGGGGGTTTGCTGAGAAGGCTCCAGGCAGTGGGGAAGCATATTGTTAACGCACAACTGCTCGTCGAATGGTAACGCAGCAGACCACAGCGACAATGGTCAGTGGTTCGAACCCAGGTCGGCGCACTCTCTGCCGGCGGCGGCGGCGGCGCCAGCGGCGTATTCGCCGGACCGGGTTCGAACCGCCGACCAAAAATCCGCAGCCAGCTGCATTACCATTCGGCCAATGCTTCAATACTTGAATATAGGAGTCCCCACTGCTTGGGCCCGTGTCTGCCACTGACAAAAAACCCAAACTGTGTGTTTCTGTCTAGCTGACTGCTGGGCCTGGCTCAGGGACTGCTTGGCTGACTGTCAACCTCTCTTCGAGGTGCACTGCCAAAGGCAATAGAATTTTTTTTTGTGGTAAGTCATGTAAGCCCGTTACATGCATTACCATTACCGCAAAAAAATGAAATTACATGACTCGATGACTTTTTTTAAACGCGTTCACCGCAAAAAAAAAATTACACGACATGACAACATTTTTTCTACACAACTTACCGCCAAAAAAAAAATGATTACACGACATGGCAGTTTTTTTGTACGCACATTTACCGCGGAAAAAATTGCACAATTTTACCGCAAAGAAAAAGGATTTCCTATTCTACTGAAAACAAAAAATGCATGGATGTAGCCATTGGGCCCACTTATGGGCCACTTCTGATTTCGTCCCCCGCTCTGAAGTGTTGTGGACCCATCCTGAAATCAAAGTATACCACCCCCCTATTTGGAGGTCGCTTGTTCCGAATTTGTGGGTGCCACGTCACGGTTTGGGCATATCTTAATGAGTTTTGCAGATTCCTACCGAAGGCGTTTTTCGGGGTAAAACAGTGATTTCCCCCAAAACACCGCCAAGTTGCGTGAAACCACCATGATTTTCGGACTCAGCGACCTCAAAATACAGTATGGGGCTACCCGACTTCAGGACTCTTTTCTTGGGCCTGATTTTGTTTCTAGTGCCAATGACACCATGTGATACTATGTTCTATTGGCCGAGTCCCAACTAATTGGTGGCCACACAGAGTAGTAGGTGCTCTGTGGACTCAGCGTCCCATTGTTATGATTGCCATGGGGTGCCGTACGGAACCGGCAAAGTTACATAACCCCCCCCACCCCATTTAGAATGACCCGGTCGTTAAATTCGGGCAGCACGGTGCAAAAATTCCCGGGGGTCGTTGTAATTGGGGCATGTGTCTCACTCTTTGCCTGGGGTTTGGGTCTGAGAAGGGGTCGGTTTATTTGGTTGGCATGCTCCGGGGAACACGGGGGGTCGTTGTATACGGGGGGGTCGTTCTAGTGGGGAGGGTCGTTCTAAACGGGGGGGGGGGGTTTAGTATGCATGTATTGCAAAAGTCGCATTTCTTTCAGTTTTTCAATTTTTTTTAAATAATTTACACGTCTTACGGCAAAAAACAAACAAACTACACGCATTTACCGCAAAAAGAAAATTACACGACTTGACAATTTTTTTGTGCACGAGTTACATTTTTCACCTCAATCCATCTCTATACCCATCCTTGTCCATCATTGCCCATTCCTCCCAATCATGACCAATCTGTGCCAATTTCCATCTCCTTGCCCAGAGCTGCTGCAGCGGTGTGTAGGAGTGGGCACAGCGGGGCACGCACAGGCGTGGGCAGCGGTGGGCAGTGGTGGGCAATGACTGGGAAGGACTGGCGGGGGCGAGAACACAACGTGCTGGCGGTGCCAAGTGTGTGTGTGTGGGGGGGTGAATGCGGCAGGGGGAATCGTGCACCCACAGCCACAGTGCTTGGGTCGGAGGGGGGGGGGGCGAAGGAGGCTGAGGGGTGTGTCTAAGAGTGGCTGCATGAGCGGACCCAGGAGCTGTGCTGGCGGGTACCCACAGCACCACTTGGAGCAGACGGGACAGTGATCCCTGAAGAGGAAGGAATAGTGGGGGGGGGGGGTAACAACACCCACTTCAAGCACAGGCCTCGTCAGCAGGTTTTCCCCGCCCCCTGATCCGCAGAAGCAGGTTCTTGACTGGGCTTTCTGTTGCTGGGTCTGGCCTCATGCCCCACTTTTCCTGCGTGTTCTTCTTCAGTTTAACACCGCGGAGCTGAAGGACCCCAGGTATGAGTGCGGGCTGTTGCACGCCCCGGGTTGGGTGGATGGAGCATCGGCACCTGCCGCCGCCGGCGCTGCTGCTGCTGCTGCTGCTGCTAGCGCAGATGTCCGTTCCAGGTCCACAACGATGTCTATGGCGGTGGCCGGTGTTGTGTTCATGGAACAATGGCTGGGGAAAAATGTGCGTCAGCAAAAGATGCCGCTATTCAATGTTCCCCAATCCTTCCAAACTAGGTCATTAATGATGTCCCCATTCCGAAAATCCCCTTCGTCTCATCCAAGGGTGCTCACTGTATCAGAGTTCAGGATTGCAGCGCTGAATGGTTGCTGATATGTACTTGAGCCACATTTTTTCGGCGGTTTTTTTTATCCAAATGCAGACCCAATTAGCAGGAAATCGTTGGGAAGGAACAAGAACACATTGCACGGGATACTCAGATTCTCACAACGCTTATGTATCTTTAAATTAGGTGCGATTAAATTTGTACCAATCCTCAAAACTTGGCCATTAATTATGTCCCAATCTTTGGACACAATTAATGCTTGTATGTGTTTTTGTTTCACCTTCCCGGGATGCACCCCCCCTTGTTTGCGCAGGTACGACCTTGTCAAGGCACACCAAGTTCTTCTCACCGTTGCTCTTCTGACCACAGTTGTCGCGGTCAATGTCAGACAATGTATTTTGGATGAATGCATTCAACGGGGAAGGGGAGTATCCATGTCAGTGGCCACGTGATCCCTCACAGGGGCAGCGGGGGGCCTGATCAGGCAAGGGGTTGCATTCACAACGAACCAGAGGGGTCCTTAGGGAACGAGATTTTTTTTTGTTAAGGACCGCCCCAAGGGACCATCAACCGCCAACCGCCAGCCGCCACCAACCGCTAACCGCCAACCGCTGCCAACCGCCAGCGGCGACCAACTGCCAACCGCCAACCACTGCAACAACAGAATGCACCTCAGTGCCAGCCATGTCTGAACGTGGTCATTAAACATGGCAGGATAGAGGTGGCACTGCGCACAGTGCACCCCAATCCCCGGCAGTAGCCCTTGATGTGACGCCGGGCACAGGGGGAGCGGGGGGGGGGGGGCGGGTGCCTGGGCGCCAAAAATGGCTCTGTCCAGATGCATCGAAACCCGATCAAACATTGCAGTCTCCCTCCGCCCATCATCCCTCGGCTTCCGCCCGTTCCTCCGGCACCCCTTTTGTGGATCTGGCCTGCCTCATTGCGTTTGCCAACTGCCCGGCCGCTGCGGAAAGGGCCGGTGGTGAGGAGCCGCCGTGGCCGGGCCGCATGCGTGGGAGCAGCGCGCGGTCCCTCGTCAGCTCCGCATCCTTTTCTCTCCTGCAGTGCGGACTCCGTTCCAGTCACCTCGACGCCCCTGCCCTACCTCTGCCCGCCCGCCCCCATCCTCTGCAGCACCCCCGAGCCCATCCTCGAGCCCGGCGCCCCCATGAGCTCTTTCCCGGACCCCGCCAAGCCCCCCAAGCCCCCCGTCGACAGCACCACCACCACCCGCAAGCCCTGGCCCCTCCCCTGGAACCTGCGCAACCCCCTGATGCCCCCCGCCCTCCCCATCATCGCCCTGTCGTTGCCCGCGGCGCTGCTGACCCCCAACAAACTGACCACCCTCTCGTTCTCGCCCTCGCCCGCCCCGAGCCCCGGGAGCCCCGTCCAGAGCCCGCGGCCCCCCTCGCCCGCCCTCCCCCCGCCCGAACTGGACGCCCCCCCCAGCCCCCCCGCGACGCCCCCCAGCCCCCTCGCCCCGCCCCTGTCCCCCCCTCCCGCGCCCCCCCTGTGGCCGGACGGGCATTCCGTCGTGCCCCAGAGCGACGCCCCCAGCCCCCCGCCCCGCCCCCCCACCCCCCCGGCCACCCTCGCCGCCTTCCCACAGGGCCCCGACGCCCCAGGGGCCCCACCGCCCATGGAGCTCGGCAGCGCTCAGACCCCCCCCGCGGCATTCCCCCCGGGCGCCGCCCTCGCCCCGGCCGCCGCCCCCGCCCTCCTCGGCGCCGTGGGGACGCTGGTCCCGCGCCCGCCCCCCGTGCCCCCGACTCCTGCTGCGCCCGTGCCCGCCCCGGCCCCGCCCCCGCCCCCTGCGCCGACCCTGGCGGCGCTGTCCCCGGCCCTGGGCCCCGCCCCCGCCCTCGCCCCCGCCCTCGCCCCCGCCCTCGCCCTCGCCCCCGCCCCCGCCCCCGCGTCTGCCCTCACTGGCACCAGCGCCCCTACTGCGTCCCCGCCACCCACTGCCCCCCCGCCCGGCGCCACAACGGCCGGGGTCGCTCCAGTGGAGACCCTCGCCGTGCCCACACCGGGGCCCGCCAGCGGCCCCGCACCGCCTCCTCCTGCACCGCCACAACCTCCACAGCGCACTTTGATCGCAAGCTTTCCCCCTGCGGAGCTGAGCCCTGCCACATTGTCACCTGCACCACCACCACCGCCACAGCGCACTATGATCGCAAGCTTTTCCCCTGCGGAGCTGAGCCCGGCCGCATCGTCACCTGCACCACCACCACCGCCACAGCGCACTTTGATCGCAACCTTTTCCCCTCGCGAGCTAAGCCCTGCCGCATCGTCACCTGCACCACCACCACCGCCACAGCGCACTTTGATCGCGAGCTTTTCCCCTCGCAAGCTGACCATTGAGCCGCTGGATAGACCGCCAACACCGCCACAGCGCACTTTGATCGCGAGCTTCTCCCCTCGCGAGCTGAGCCCTGAGCCGCCCCTTCCCGAGCTGAGTGTTGCCACGTCGTCAATACCAGTGCTTGAAGTGCCCATTGTTGTGGAAGCACCGCGCATTGCCTTGCCAGCGCCCATTGTCCCAGTCATGGTGCCCATAGTCAGCCCGGTGCCCATAGTCAGCCCGGTGCCGGTGAGTCCACCACCTCCGATGCCGATGAGCCCGCCGTCCACCCCCTATCTACTCCCAATGTCGCCACGAGGACCTGCGCACCTCAGGTATCCCCCACAAATCCTGTCACCGAAAAGGTTGGCGCCAACTTTCTTGTCGAAGTCTTGTCATGTGCTGCTGCAGTTTGCCGTGCTTGGCTGTCGTCACTTTATGCTGTCGCTCTGTCCTGTCATGTGTACTGTCCCTCAATACTGTCCCTTTACACAGGGGGGGGGGGGGTATTTCAGGGGCAGTCAACTTTTTGTGGGAAATTTCGCATTCCAAATTGGCCACGAAATTCCCCACACAAAATCCGGGGTCTTCTGCGAAACTGGCACCTGTGGCTAAGCTCCAGCAAGCCTGCAAAGCCCTAGGCACCACAACATTTCTGGGAGTGTGCGCGAAATTTACCCCACAAATTCCAGGGGCTGCCGCAAAATTTCCCGCAGCGAAATTGACCACCGCGGATTTGACTTGGCACGAAATCCCCTCCCCCACTGTACTGCAGCCTATCTCCAAGCTGTCCCCCCCCACTGCGTCTGCATACAGCACGCCGCGGGTGCGGCGCCACGCGAGGCTTGTGGCTCCGTGCCGGCCTGGCAGCCCCGCGCACACGGTGGAAACACGGGTATGCCACGCCGGGAAGAGGCGGAGCTGCCCAGTGGGGGAGGGGAACAGCCAAGGGATGCATCAGGCAAGGAAGGGGCCTCGGAGGCGGCCCCAGAAGCGCTAACACAGGCGGTTGGAGGAGGTTGCCAAAGTGGTTGTGGGGCAGTTACTGTCAGTTGCAAAATGCCGCTGAAGCTCGCACTTGCCGTCAGAGAGACAGGGGCTGGGCATAGACCGGGTGCCCTGGAGCGGTGGGGAGGGGGCTCCCTCCCTTCTAATGCATCCTTGGAACAGGCCAGCCACACGCACCATGAGGTAGTCACTCAATATTGTCGCTCCATAAGGAGGCCAAACTGGCTGCACGCTACTGAACCGCATGTGGCGAGACACCATCACAGTGCTTGTCACCGCTGGACACAGTGGCACTGGGGCGTTGGGGCATTGGGGAACCGCGCTGGGGTTGCCCAAATACGAGTGCGACTAAGTGTGCCGAGCGACAACCAGATTCATTGTTGGGCCTTGGTTTCCGAACCATGTGTACTGCATCCCCTCCCTATGTCCTATAGCGGCGGCACGTCAGCCCTCGTGTGGAGTAGGCTGCCACAGCCACAAACATGTTGGCATGCGTGCGCGATGGTCGTTACTCGAGTTTCCCATTCGCACCTCCTCAACAACAGCAGCAACTCGATATGGTGTACTCATGCTATGGGGTCGCGAATGCACAGATTGCTTGGCCACGAAAAGGTGGCTTGGGGGTAGGGGGTTGGGGGGAGTTGCCATATAGGCCGAGTAAATGTGCCGCTCCGTACTTCCAGGCCATCGGCGCCTGTGGCCATGCCAGGCAAAGTCCCTTGGCCTTTAGTCATCCCACAATTGTGGCCGGAAGCCGAGGAGGCTAGGGTGGATGGGGGGAATCCTCACGCCCAAGCTGCGGTCGGAGGCAGGGTTTAGCATGGTGGAGAGGGGGAGAGGAGAAGGGGACGGTCAAAGCAGCGGTCAGGGTCGTTTGACGGCCGAGTTTTGACCGAGCGGAGGCAAGGCTTTGGCGTCACACATCTCACAAGAAAGCAACTACTTGGCGCTCCGAAAGCCGATCTGTTCTGGGTTAAGGCCCGTGTAGGGATGCACTTGAGGGGAAATGGGCCCAGAGCGGTTGCAAAGGCAGTACTTGGCGGTTAGAACAACGGTTGGGAGGCAGTGTCTGGCGGGTACACACTGGTTCGAAGGCCGTTGGGGCGGACCAAAGTGACTAGGAGGGTTGACCGTCGCGCCAAAGAAGAGGTGTTGGGTGCCTCCCCCTCTGCAAGTGCAAGCCTAGGCCCGTGCCACAATGCTTCATGTGACCCCTGTTCTGCCCCTGTACCCACTGCGGTTCTGCCCCACTACTGAGCACGGCCACAGGACTCATCTGGCTACTGAAATGGATTCACGAAAATCAGAAAAATGTAGGTTGCACACAATCTAGGCCGAGTGGTCAAGCAACCTGGGACCTTCCCCCAGTGTTGAGCAGCAGAGATAGCCACAGTGTGTGTCAGGTTGCATAGCGCCTAGGTTGCCCAGGGTCTGTGGTGGTCTATGGCCCCAAGCCTAGCGCGGGGCATCCTGTTGTCGGTCAGCTATAGTAGGGGTGTGTTGGGTTGGGTCAAGGCCTCATCCGGACAGCCGTGCCCACGGTTGGCGCCCTGGCCCACAGGACCCGAATGGGGGGCCGTTTCGCCGTCGCAAGGGCTGCCTGACTGTTGACAGCCTCCGTGCACTACGGAAGCACAAGTAGGAGGGAAGCACCGCCGTGCGTGTGTGTCGAGCGCGCGCCCCTCAGTGTGTGTGTGGTGTGTGTGGGCTAGCCGCGCAGGCAAGTCGGGTCACACAGCCGCACCGCGCCTAGACTGGTCAACCAGCCGTGGGGGGGATGTGCAGCGGCTCCATGGCCCGCCATTGTGCCGCCTGTTGGCGGCCTCTCCGCTTGTTGCCGGGGGGAGTCGTGTGGCTTGTCGCCGGGAAGGCTGGGCCTAGTGGTGGGGGCGGGTGGGACGCTCATTCCTAACCTTTGCCTCCTGAGCGACACGGCATGAACGGAGGTGTTCGCATTATGCAACGGCCAGTTCAATTGGTGGGTGCAGCCGCGGGCCTCACGGCCCACCAGTGGGCCGAACCTCCCATTTTGTACAGCCATAGAGTGTCCAAATTATAGGGGTTCATGGGCCGCATCCCCGCCGCACTGGACACCCGCCACGACGTGAGTCCACGCACCAAAAAGTTGTGGCCAGGGTGTGGGCTGGCGGCACAAAGCTTTGAGGGTTGTGGATTGTGACCGCCGGTGGTTGTGGCGGTGGACGGTCCGGAGTGAGGAGTGGGAGCTGTAAAGAGGCCCACAGGGTCAATATTTTAGGAGGGGCCAGTGGAGGGCATGCCATGGCCGTAACCATGGAAACCATGCACAGCCCGGGTGACGTCCCGGCGGGCCGTGGCACCGAGGCAGGTCACGCCGTCAAGGGGCCTTGTGCACCACGGTCCTGAGAGGGTCAGTACGTCGCCGCAGGCCTCGTTGTTCTCCAAGTAGTGGGCATCCTAGGTGCATTGCACGTGCGGTCGCCCGCCCTATCCCAGCAGCACTCTGTCAGCCGAGATGGAGGCCCCCGAAGCTGGGGTCGCTGCGAGGAGGAGAAGCGCGCGGACATAAAGAAGATGGAGGAAGGCAGCAGGATAGCAGCTGAGGATGTGGCGCCAGAGTTGGTGTTCAGCGAAGCCACCAAAGTAGCACTGCATGGGGATGTTGGGATTGGAGAATCTTGCCACTCTGGCGCTTGGTAGGCATATGCCCGCTTGATGGCACGCGCCGGCAACTTGTCCGCTTCCAAGAGGTCGTGGAAGATGGTACCATCAGGGCGCCGGTGAAGTAGGTGGAGGCGGTTGTGTTGTCATTCGCTTGATCAAGGCCCATTTGCAGCTCAAGCAGTAGGGCCCCCGTGGTAGTGAAGGACTACGGCTGCGGGAAGGAGGTGGCAGAGGGGGACGGCCCACAGGGTGGAGGTTGAGGCTCCGCGGGCTGCGAGGTGGTGGGCTTCGCGGTTGAGGAGGGCTAGCAGGGCTAGCAGGTGTTCGGCATGGGTGTCGCGTTGGGCGCGCACCCAAAGGTCATGGTGTCCGCGCAAGCGGAGAAGTGTGGGTGTCAGGCACCGCCGCCGAGGATGGGTTCGCCCTTGTGTCACTAAGGAAGGGTGGAACCAAGGGGACAACCTCTCCGGTGACACGTACCAGGCGGGGAAACTTGTCGTTATTGGCCGCCTGCCCCACCCCCACGATGTCCATGTCCCCTTGGACTCCACCGCCGTGCCTGTCAGCAACCTGTCGGACCTCGCCAAGCAAGTTTTGAGCATACGCTGCCGTCCTCCCCACGAAATACGTGTTGGCCCTCTGTGCCCTCTGGGCCTTCGTCCTGTCTCAGGTCGACTATGTCGCCTCCGGAGTCGCCGTGCCCCGGGATCACATCGAAGACCTCTCCATCCAAGTCCGCCAAGTCCAAGGACTGCCCTGTTGGGTCTCCTGCGTCCTCTTGGGGGGGCTAGGTGCCCGCACCTGCCCATCCGCTCAACCAGCCGCCTCCTCCTCAGCTACGCCCAGGCCACCTACCGCTTGCTTGCCCGGCATTTCGCTTGATACCTCTCCCACGCTGTGGTTCCCGGCAGCGAAGCGGCCCCTCTCTCCGCAGCAGCCTAGCAGGTATTGGTCCATGTAACCCTCCTCCGAAGTCCTACAGTCACGGACATGCCCACTCACGGCGACGCCTACCCAACCGCCCTATCCGCGCACCACGACCTCATCGTCTCCACCGATGCTGCACTCCAAAGGTGTCGCTGCGGTCCAAAGTTGCCGCTGCGACGGTGGCATCGTGTTCTACTCCCCCAATTCGGGTGTTATAGTGTGCGCCGGTTCGGGATCCGTGTGTGGGCTTACCCCGCAGGTATGGAGTGGCTCGCCCGCCTGATTGCCCTGCACCTCCTGCAGGGTTGCGCTAGTCGCATGACGTCCGCCGTTGTTGATGGCACCTGTGCCCTTTTCGGTGCCTGTGCTCGGTCCCCCGCCCAAGCTCGTGGTCCTGGAGCTCCTGCGAGGTGGTGGATGTGACGGCGCCCAGAGTATTTGACGGTCCAAGGGCCGAAATCCCAAGGCAGCTGCAGGACACTGTGCAAGGAGGTGTTCTCGTCCCGCTGCTGGCGCAGAACCATGTCCGTGGAGTCCCAATGATGATGGCCGCCGAGCCATGCCATTCAAGGCTCGAGAAGACAGCCGCGCGGAAGGCCAGCGCCCAGAATGCGGGCCGTATGTCCGATCTATTGGCGAAGGCATCGGGGGGAAGGGTGCCAGAGACCTTGAGTGACGGCACAAGCATGTTGCGGGCCGCGCGGGCCTCGGATCGCATGAGCGGCGACATGAGGGTGATTGGACGATGGGCTTTAAAGAGATGGGCGAAGGGCTTACCCTTGTAGATGCCCATCATGACGGAGCCCAAGAAGAATGAGCCCATGCCGGCGTCGACGAGCTGGAGGTGGCGCTATACACCTTGCACACCACCATGCCGCAAGTGGTGCAAAAGCGCTTGCGGGCATTGGTCAAGCCGAGTGAACAACGAACCCACATTGGTAACGGAGGCCCAAATGCGGTCGTCTCGGAGGGCGGGCCTAGTGGCGACTTTGTGGCTGTAGATGCCGCGGAGGTGCCGGTCCCGGGGGTCGAGTCGAGCTGCGAGGAGGTCGCCCAACACGGAGGCAGGCAGATGCTCGATGGGGTCGAAGTATTGGTCCTAGTTGGGCGGGTCGTGGGTGGCCGTGAGGAAGTCACGGTCTAGGGTGTGGTCGCGGTGGGCCGTAGTGGATGACATTTGGTCATGAACTTCTTGGAGGCGGGCTTCGGGTGTGGGCAGTGTAGCCCCCATGCCTGGTAGGATGCCGCTGTAGTGGCACAGGGGTTTGGAGGGGCGGCACAGGGCTCCTTTGGTGGGTGAGGAGATGGAGGTGGTACGTAAGACATCGTCCGGTCGCTCAAACCCGTGGCGTGTTGTTTTGGTCCCCGGGAATTCGCGCAGTTTGGCCAGCTTTGACTCGCTCCTGAAGGCGGCGCGTTGCCGGAGGTCGCACACGACATGGTCCAAAGATCTGGGGTATGAGCTGGGGGCGCTCACAACAACTTGTGGAAGGTATTGGGGCCTACAGGGTACCAGGACAGCTAGCCCCATATGAGGTCGACCATGGCGGCAAGGCGGGGAATAGCGCCGGGGGGAGATTGGCGCCAGCCTATCATGCGCCACCTGCGAATGGCTATCAAGCCCTCCATGGGCTCAACAGTGACCCGGATGGGCCGGTGTTTGGTGGGCGCGGGAAGGACATCAGCGTCCGGGATTGAGCGCCTTGGTTGTCCCCCGGGAGGTGGAGAAATGTGTGGGGATGTATGCGGAGAAGGCGGGCTGGAAGCGTGCCATGCACTCATCCCGCTAGCCAGCGGTGGCTGAGAGGTGGTGCGCACATGCACCACCATGTCCACGCGTGGGGTCACCCTGCCCCCCAAAAAAAGCAGACCACGCCAGCATGCTGCCGCCGGTGGAGGGGGGAGAAGGTGAGGGTTTGTTGGAGGCGGGCCCACGGGGTGGAGGGGAGGAGAAGTGAGTGGTCGGGGCAGAAGCCGGTGGTGCTTGGGCGGATTGGGGCGGCCGGGACGCCCTGCAGGGACGGGTGGTCAGGGGGACACACCAAGGAGCGGTCGGCGATGTTGGACGTGAAGTGGGTGCGGCCTGGGCACGGGTGCAGGTACTGGGCGTTGGGTTGGTGAGGTGGGAGGGGGAGTCATCAAGGAACCACACCACATACCCATTCACAATGAAGGGGATGCTGACAACGGGGTCCGTATCATCGCCGCGGGAGAGGCACAGGGCCTGCAACAGCCAGAGTGCAAACGCGCGCAGCACGGGGAACTATAGCTGGGGAGGTAGGCAGGACAGGAGGGGTGACGCGGCGGCAGTGGGCAGGGCCGACATGAGGCCGGTGACCACGAGGGCACATGGGGTGGAAAGCGGTAGTCCGGCGGGCGGGGGTAGCTGGACGAGGTCGGCGCCACCGCACCAGGGGCAGGACCAGGTCCCAGGGGTGCCACTGGCGATGGTGCCGCAACGCTTGTAGGCAGCTGGGCTGGGGGCGACTTGGGGTGGGCCGGGGGCAATAGGTTGGATGGGTTCCTGTGGGAGGAAGGCCAGGAGGGTCCCGGGGGGTCATAGGGCTTTTGGGGCGGAAAAAGGGTTCTCCCCCTGAGGTGCGGGAGTGTAGGGTGATGGAGTAGTGGTGCTCGGGGTCTATGTAGGTGCGCGTGGGCGCGTTGGTGAAGAGGGCATGGAATTGCTCAGGGGGGACACCCGCGTATTGGGTACTGTCCCGGAGAGCGTGGGTTGGGATGGCGGTGGGCGCCCGATATGGTGGGTGAGCGCTGTGGATGCTTGTGTGGTGTTTGGGACATGGCCTGCGTACTACCCGGGGGGCATCAACGAGGGAAGGAGGGAGGAGCCCGGTCGAGGTGGCTGTGGGGGCGTGTGGGGGAGGTGGGTACTGCAGGGGGCTGTGCGGCAGGTGGTATGGGATGAGGGTGTGCTGGGGTATGTAGCTTGGGGGGGCACGTGTGGGGGAGGGCAGGGGGTACACCTCTCGAACCACGCGCAAGCTCCGGCAGGGCCCGGTGAGGTTGTAAGGCGGTCTGGACTTCCATTGCCAGTTGGTCTTGGGATTGGGGGCGTGTGGTCCCCTGCACCACGACGGACACCGCCACGCGGAAGGTTACGGGGTCGCGGAAGGTGAGGATGACGTCTGTGGCGTGGGGAGGGGTACAACTTGGGGTCGGGCGGCAATTAGTGCGACCGCGGATGAGGACCACACCAGACTGGGATGGGTGGCCTCCGCTTCCACAAGGGGGTCTAGAGTCTGCAAGGCGGCGATCTTGAGGGACTCAAGGGCGGAGGAGCCGTGGAGGTCTTCAACGGTAGCAACGAGATGGAGCGGGTTGGCTTGTTGGGAGGGGCGGAGGTTCGCTGGGGCTGCATACCACACGGTCCTAATAGCGGACGTCAAGGACCGCCCGTTCATGACGGACCTGAGGGTTGGTTAGCGCACTCTCGGAGATGGCCATGTCCGTGCAGAGGACTCGTACGGACTGCGTGACATGCTCGGCTTGGTCGCCGGGGGTGATCGCCAGCCTCTCAATGTCGCCCGTGAAATCCAACGTCGATGTGAGGGAGCCGGGTTGCGTCAACATGCGCTTCCATAGAGGTTCAGTGGAGCCCGCGGCACCGGAGTGCTCTGCTCGTTTGATGGCCACGCGAGATAATACTCTAGGGAACGAGAGTGTGGTCTTGTGGCGGACAATTTTGGCATTCCATTGCTGCACGGTGAGAGGATAGGGTGCTAGGAGGCGGGAGTCGCCCTGGGGAATGATGCTGCAGCGCAGGGGCTTCTTGTGGTGCGTGGCATGCCACGACAAGAGCACCATCGGGAAACAGTCTACAGGACATTTGGGGAGCTCATCGGTAGCCAGTGGCACAGGTCTCGTGGGGGTGGAACACCTGCGTCGGGGTGTCGGACTCGTGGTGGCTCACGGTGAGCTGCAACTTGCCCGCCCCCTCGCTGCAGCCAACGGCGGTCGTGAGCCAGGCTTCCGCATGGCGGATGTTGGCCGCCCTCTAGGCCCGGGACTTGCCGGCGAAGGTGTGCTTGGGTGCCATTGTACCTGGGAGATGAGGGCAAGAGCTTGGAGCAGGGAGAGGGGAACAGGAGGGGTGCGTGAACCTGACCTTAGGAACTGGGCTGGCATGCAGGAGGGGGGCTAGGGACACGGCAGACCGGGTGGGGGCAAATCGTAGTCATGACTATGTGGCGGCGGGTAGTAATGGCCGTAGGGGCACCTGCGCAGTTGGTTGTTGCGGTCGCCGCTACTGAAGTACGCTTGGCAGCGTGTGTGTGCTATACTAGGCTGGGGCGAGGGGTAGGTCCGGGGGAAGCACGGCAGGGCGGAGGGGGTTGGGTCGAGGGCAAGGTAGGCATATGAATGGTGGCGTCACAGTAGAGTCCCAGTGGAGCTAGACGGCGGGGCGTAGGAGATCCATGTTGCGTTGCGAGCCGCGTTGTAGCCAAGGGTCTACGCCGTAGTCTGGTTGCTGTCGCCGCCGTCAAGTGCCACTAGGGACCAGGGCTCGCTACCACCGAGCCCTATAGCCTATAGCCTATAGCTGTGCGTGTGATGATGTGTGTGGAGGGTGTACATGTGGGGGGGGTAGTGTGTTGCCTGGTGCTCGAGGCCCCGGCGGGGAGGCTGAGGGAGCCTAATGCTAAGCCCACCGGGGGAGCTGCCGGCCCGGACACGCTGCCTCCCTGTCCAGGGACATGCCACCAGCCGCCCCACGACCGCAATTGCACTAGGGCTGCCTTACCCGGCATACGACTGGGGGCCGTCCACCCGTGTTGCCCAAAGGTGTCATACATGGCGTGACGTGCCGCCCACGATGCTGGGTGGTGGCGTTGGGAGGGGCCCCAGGGCATGCTGAGCACTGCCCTGCCCTGGGGCCGACCTAGGTTCTGTCCACGGGGGGGGGGGGGGGGCAGAGGGCACACCACCCCGAGTGACCGCTCCTTGGAGCTGTAGTAGGGGGCGGGGGGATTATTTTGGGCGGGGACAATTTCGTGGGAAAATCACCTCGAAGAGAGGTTGTTAGATCAAGCGCAGGCGCGGGCATCATATACCCCCCCTTTTTGGGGGTCATTCGCGTAGCATGGATGATATTTGATGTCCAACCCCTTGTAAAATCATTATTTTCCCCAATAAGACCATCCCCCAATGGATTTTTTGATTCTGGGGCCTCTATCTCTTAAAACTGGATATCACTTTTTTGAGGGGGGGGGGGGGTTGGGGGGGGCTTAAAAGTTTTTGCTCAGAAGGCTTCAAGCAGTGGGGTGGCCCATTGCTGTCACATCAAACACCGGTCGAATGGTAACACAGCCGACTGCAAAGTTTTAGGTCGGCGGTTCCAATCCCGGTCGGACGACTGTCGTCAGAGGCGCCGCCGCCATATTCGCCCGACCGGGGTTCGAACCGCCGACCAAAAGGTCTGCAGTCAACTGCATTACCATTCGGCCGGGACATGTGACACAGTTACCATGGTTAGCCCAACTCACGTCACCAGTGGATACCAAAGTCAGTTGCGAAGCACAAAGCAATATCCTGTTGTTGGTGAGTCAGGGGGTGAGTCATGGTGTGCTCCACCGACCCCAAATCTGGTCTATCCAGTGGTAGATGGCATTTCCAATGGGTTGACTCCCCACTTCTTGGGGCCGCATCTGCCACTGACAAAAAAACCCAAACTCTGTCTGACTGACTGCTGGCCTGGCTAACTGACTGATTGGCTGACTGTCAGCCTCTGTTCAAGGTGCACTGCCGAAGGCAACAGAATTTCGTCTTCAAGGAAGGTGGCAAAATTTCGCCCTGGCTAAATCTCGAGGCTTTGGCAGTGCAGTGTGTGCATGAGGCAGTGTAAGCTTTGGGATTTGCAATTGCAAGGGTGGCACAATTTTCCCCCTCCGAAATTTTTCACAGTGAAATA
This sequence comes from Eutreptiella sp. 'Long Island Sound 2002', assembly GCA_964036045.1. Taxonomy (NCBI): domain Eukaryota; phylum Euglenozoa; class Euglenophyceae; order Eutreptiales; family Eutreptiaceae; genus Eutreptiella; species Eutreptiella sp. 'Long Island Sound 2002'. The sequence goes on along the minus strand of OZ038401.1, from coordinate 12,434,970 downwards.
ATCCCTGCACAAAATTATCCCCCCCCCCCCCCCCACCCTGTACCTCAAGGGAATGGCGCTTCAGGACTGGTGGTGGACACACTTTCATCCCATCCCCCATTTCTACGGATGGCCACCGCCCCCCCTCCAAATAGGCCCCCTAATAGGGCCCCGAATAGGCCCCCGAATAGGCCCCCTAATGGGGCCCCAAATAGGCCCCCGACCTGTGGCCAATGTTAATTTTTTTTATTTGCGGATCATAGACTGAGAAGGTGCCCCCATTGCCTTGCAGTTGCCCCCACAGTGGTCCTCTTCTGGCTCCAAAGGGCAACCCCCCCCCCCCCCATTTCGGCGGCTGGATTTTGCTGAATCCACCGAAATGTTCTGCCGAAATGTTGGGTTTGGATTCTGCCGAATTGTTGTGACGAATTTTTGTGTCTCTAATTTTTGCCCATCCGTTCCGCCGATTTGTTGCGATTTCTGCGATTCTGGGACACCTGGTCAGAAGGAGGGGTGTTCGTACTGCCCACAAGAAGACACATCTGTGGTCCCCTTGGATTTGTTGTCACCCACTGACTACTTGAGGCCGGAGTTCTGAGATTCTTGCAAAAGGGAAAATGCCCTCAGGTCACCATTTGTTTTGGGTCACTGATGAATTCATGTTTGCGATGTTCGTTGCTCAGATTGGCACCATGAAGTGTTTTTACTGCCCACAAAAGGACGTGTCCCTGGTCTCCTGGGATTTTTTGTCCCCGGCTGATCAAACTTTTCTGCGGGACAAGTGCCATGATGCTGCTCAGGGCACAGTTTGCGACTTGTGCGTTGGCTCTGCAAGCCCCAGTGCGTTCTTCGGCCGCCGTTGCCTCGTCATTGACCCCCCAAATTAGTGGACTCTGGGCTGCAGGCTCCTCTGCTTGAACAGAATCAATGGAATCCGGGGTTGAGCTGCCTTCAGCGTCTGTTTGCAGAATCTTCTACTGCTGCCACAGGGTCTGCTGCTGCAAACCCACCCAGCACATCACGGTCAGATGGTCAGAGGGTGCGTGTAAAACCGAGCTCCAGGAACTGATCCGACGACCTGACGTTCAGCAGCTCAGTGCATATCCCATCGGTGTAACTGCTGTACCAGTCTCAATTCAGCTCAAAGACCGCATGGGGACCGAGGGACAATTTTTTACTTTGGGAAATGGAGATAGATGTTGTGTTTCCACACGATTGTAACAACGCAGCCACCCAAGGGAAGGTGTGTTGGGGGCCTGGGCCCAAGATCCAGGTCAATGGGAACCCGTTTTGCTGGAAAATCCGTCCGCCGAAATGTTGGGATTTGTTCGCCGAAGGGGGGGGGCGGGGGTCGAGGGGGGAGTTTCGGGACCGATTGCCCCATTGGCCCTGGCGGCATCTGCTTCTGGGCATGCCATTTGCCGATGCGTCATCTGCTGCGTTACGCCGTGCATGCCGCCGTGCTGCAGCCCTCTGGATTGGCCTCCTTTGTCCCTGTGTTTTGCAGCTTCTATTCGCTGGCCGATTCCCAAGGTATGACGTCGTGATGCTGCACCACCATTCGATGCTTTGGCACTGTCTGCGGTTGTCCGTGTGGTCGGCCCCGATGCCTCGAGTGTCCGTCAGACGGAAGTGGAGTTGGGCCTGCCTCGGCCGTGGGTTGAATGCCGCATGCAACGCGTGACGGATCCGGGGCATCGCGCCACGAGCCCCCGCCGCTGCCCCCCCCCCCCCCCCCGGGCCCCGTGTTGCAGTTCCCACGCGGCAGTCAGCCCCGATGCCACCGGCGACGCCCGAAGGCCCTTCTGTCTCAATCGGAGGCCGGGGGTCGTCGCCGACGGGCGGCGTGCGCTGCCGCGGCGATTGCGTTTCGGGGGGTGGCTTGCGACGGCGGTGCCCTTGGCCGAAGCGCATGCCGGTCGCACCCGCGGCGGTAGCAACGGGGCGCAGTGCGTCAGACATCCCACGGGCACCCGCAGGGCACCCCAGCCCCCCTTCCCCATGACCGCGAGCAGCACCGCCAAAGCATCGGCCATCAGTTGCCCCTCCACAAACACAGCGAAGTGCGTTGACTTGGAAGCGCCAGCCGGCGAACCAACTCCACCTTTGGTGACCCCCCCCCCCCCCCACGCCCCATTTGGACAGCGCTGTCCTTGATGCGGGGGTCTCGGCCCCCAGAGTCTTGTGTACGCGGCCCCACTGCCGTGCCAAGCATCGTGGGCGCTGTGCCTGCCACCACGCGACCCCCCCTCTTCCCTTTCCACTGTTGGAGGCAAAGTTTCCTTCCGCGCCTTCGGCACAAGAGGATTGAAGCTTACAAAGGCGCCGGGGTAGGGGGGACCGGAGGAGGAGGAGGGGTCCGGCCGGGACCCCCCCCCCCCCCCCGCCCGTCCCCCCCCCCCTCCAATTGGCCTCACCACCCGCAACACTGTTCTGATGGCGTGCCATACGCAAACGACAAAGGCCAGGGCGCAGGAAGTGTGGCCGGCCCTCGCTCTGGCGGTGCGTGTGTGTGCGGTGCGGTTTGCACGCCCCCATTTGCCTCGTGCCTTCATCCCCCGCCCCTTCGCAGTCATGTCCCTTTGAGTGGGGGGCTCTCCCGTGGCTCTTGGGCGGTGGCGGTGTTGAACGGATTCCCCTTCGCTTGGCTGACCTTCAGTGCCTTTAGCCCCTTCCCCCCCCCTCCAATGGGCCCCCAATCCCTGGGCCCCCCCAAAGCCCCACACGCAGCCCGTCCGGATGGCGGCCAAAAACCGATTGTACACTGGGCCGGCGCTGGAAAACTGCGCCCAGGAGCACACCTGCCATTCTTTAGGGGGTTCCCGACGGGAAATGGTCCGGAACGAACTATTTTGAAAAAGAAAAACAAACAAAAACACAAACAAAAACAAAACAAAAAAAAACAAAAAAAACAAACAAAACAAAGCAAAACAAAAAAAAAGGGCCGAACCAGATTTTCCGAAATGTTGGCCCAAAAAGTCGCCAGCGCTTTCCCGGGGCCCTGGGCCCAAGTCGGATCGCTCATCATCAAGGCTCAGGAAGGCGCCCTCCCGATGGACCCGTACTCCACGTTTCCTGCCGAACGGGAGGCGCTGCTAAGTGCCCTCCGTCCGTGTGGAGGGGGGGCCTGGCGGTGGAGTCGGGGAATGCGTTGGAGTCCGGAGGGGGTCCGATTGACATGTGTGTGTCCGGGATCCCTCTGGCCCCCAGGGGCTCGCAGGCCCCCCCTTTCCCGGCGTTGCTGCGGAGGGGGAGGGCGGTGTCCATCGCAAATGGTCTGCCACACGTGCCGTCGCAGGTCCCGAGTTTGTGTACCCGGACATCGACCCGCCTCCATCTCCGATGCCCTTGACCGCCAGAGAGTATGTGTTTTGTCTGCTCCTGCGTGCCCCACCGCACGGGACCGGGGCTCCGTGGGCCGCGTGCGCACGGGGGGAGAGGGGGCGTGCCCCTGCGGTGGTATGGCCGGGGGGGCGCCGGGGGTTCATCGGCCCCTCCCGTGGGCACGCCCCCAAAAAGGGGCTCCGGTGCCTCCGCGGAGCGACGGCACGATCGCCTTCACAACCCACGACCGCCCCCCCAAAAGTGCCGTTGCATTGCTGCGCTGCCTTTCCGTGGCACATTTCGATGTGATGTCGGGCCGCATGCCACCGTTTTGAGCGCCGCTGGGGGATCGCGACTCCTCCAAATGGCCCGTCGGCTGCCGGTGCTGCGTGTGGGGGGCGCCGCGCCCGGGGCGCAGTGGCCGGTCCCTTGGCAGGACCCCTGCCGCCAGGAGGGGTACCGTTGTGTGGGGCCGCACCCCCACCCCCCCCCCCCCGCCCCGGAACGCCCCGATGTTGTGTGCCCCCTCACGGGGGAATGGGGAATGGGGGGGTTGGCCCCTCGATTGGGGTATTCAAACTCCGCAGGGTCGACCGCGGGGTACACCAATGGCACGGCCCTGAGAAGAACCCATTGGTCCCCCCCGCCGGACCCCCCGCTCACGCCGCAGTTGTTGGAGTCCGCACCTGAAATGAACTCCCCCCCCCCCCCCCCTCCCCCACCGCCGCCCCGGAATTGGCCCCAGGCGCCTTTGCCCCTCCGAAGGATTTCCACATGATCAGCGCCCCACTCCCCGATTCCTCTTGGGTGCCGGACCCTGCCCTTCACCCCCCGGCACCCCCCCCCAAAAACAATACCACATGTCTTTTCGAGGTCTTTCTGAGGGGGGGGGGGATGGCGCCACCTCCTCGAACCCCCCGCCCCTTGCCCCATGGGGCACACACCTCCGTCGAGAGGCAAGGGGCGGTGGTGGTCCGTGGCGCTGCCCGAGGCCGATTGGGCCCGGGGCAGGCGGGGGCCGCCGCCGAGGGGCATGGCCCAGGGGTCCCTCCGGCGGCCGTTGTGGTCTGCGTCTGCAAAGCGCATTCGGTCCAGCGAAGGCCCCGGAAGTGCGTGACCCAGAGGACGCCGGGGGCTGAGGCCCGGAGCAGGGGCACAGCTACTCCTCAGCCACGTGTCTTCTGTAGCCTTCAGGACAGGTCTGGGGAGTCTTGGTAGGCCTCGGCCCCGTGTTTGAGGGCAGGGGATGTTGGGGGTCTTCGCTGGTGGGGTTTGGCTTGGCTGAGCCCCGCAGGAGGTAGATGCATCCGCCAAAGGGGCAGGCCCAGGGCTCCTTGAGCATCCTCCGCGGGCCAACGGGATCTTTCTGGTCTCCGTCATTTTGCAAACCGCCCTCCGAGCCCAGCAGGCAACACCATCCCCTCGGTTCGATGGATTGTGGGCCGTTGGGGAGAAGCATCTAAAGTAGCCCGGTTTCAGTGACCAGTGGTGCCTGGGTGTCGTTGTTTGTTTTAATTAAAAACGATTGGGTGTGTGAGGGGTTTTGCAGTGCGAGGGTTTGAGGTGGGGTATTACGGGCTGAGGAGGCGTATTACCGGTTGAGCAGGATTGAGAAGGGGTGTGGAGGGGTATCAAAACACGGCTCAAGATTTGTGGCAAGTAGGCAGCTGACCTATGCCCCTCTTTGCTCTCATCCATGGTCCGCCACTACGTCGCTGCATATCCCACGGCATAAGAATGGGACGACTGGTACATGTGGCGTCATCCTTTCCATTGTTCCCTTCATTTGTTGCCTTTTGACAGTGACATCGAGTATCCCCCTGTGGAGGAGTTCCTATACGGCGGCGAAGACATCCAATATCCTCCTGTGGAGCAGTTCGTATACGGGCCATGGTCCCATGACATCACGGTGATCCTCATCCCCCGCACTCAGTCCCAATTTCTGTCTCCTGTGCCCCGTCACCGGTCCCCATCCCTGGTCCCCACTCCCAATTCCCGTGCCTCTTCCGGTCCCCGTCCCTCTTCACCATCCCCAGGCCTGGCCCCAATTCCCATCCTTAATTCGCATCCCAAGGCGGAGTGCTAGCGTGCCGGGCATCTTTTTTTCCGTTCCTCGCCCGTGCCTGTTTTTGCCCCGCCTCACCAAACAATCTGCCCCCAAGAAGAAGGCAGGGGTGATGTAGCCATTTCTGATTTGGTCCCCTTCTATTGGGGACCCCCGAGAAGGCAGAGGTGATGTAGCCATTCCGCCCCCGACACCAGTAACACCAGTAACACCCGCAACACCAGTAGCACCGTTACTGGTGTTACTGGTGCTACCGGTGTTACCAGTGTTACTGGTGTTACTGCTGTTGCTGGCCTTACTCGTGTTACTGGTGTTACTGGTGTTACTGGTGTTACTGGTGTTACTAGTGTTACCGGGATTACTGGTGTTCCTGATGTTACTGGTGTCACTGGGGCTACTGGTGTTATTGGTATTACTAATGTTATTGGTATTCCTGGTGCTACTGGTGCTACCGGTGCTACCAGTGTTACCGGTGTTACTGGTGTTACAGGTGTTACTGGTGGTACTGGTGTTACAGGTGTTACAGGTGTTACTTGGTGTTACTGGTGTTACAGGTGTTACCGGTGTTCCTGACGTTACTGGTGTTACTGCTGTTACTGGTAACCCTAGTGAAACCGGTAACATCACTAACAGCAATAACACCAGTGTGACCCGAAGCACCAGTAACACTAATAACACCGGTAGCACCGATAATAGCACTAGCACTGGTAACACTCGTAATACCAGTAAGACCAGTCAGACAGGTATCACCGGTAGCACCACTAACACCAGAAACACGAGTACCAGCACCTTGAATTCGCCCTCAGCCTCCCGCCTCCGCAACTGCACCCCTTATCCCTCTGGCCACGCCCCTCTCCCAACACATCCAACACACCGCATCCAATATCCTCCTGTGCAGCAGTCCGTATACGGTGGCAACAACATCCAATATCCTCCTGTGCAGCAGTCCGTATACGGTGGCAACAACATCGAATAGCCTCCTGTGCAGCAGTCCGTATATGGTGGCAACAACATCGAATATCCTCCTGTGCAGCAGTCCGTATATGGTGGCAACAACATCGAATATCCTCCTGTGCAGCAGTCCGTATATGGTGGCAACAACATCGAATAGCCTCCTGTGCAGCAGTCCGTATATGGTGGCAACAACATCGAATATCCTCCTGTGCAGCAGTCCGTATACGGTGGCAACAACATCGAATAGCCTCCTGTGCAGCAGTCCGTATATGGTGGCAACAACATCGAATATCCTCCTGTGCAGCAGTCCGTATATGGTGGCAACAACATCGAATATCCTCCTGTGCAGCAGTCCGTCTCCGGTGGTAACAACATCGAATATCCTTCCGTGGGACAGTTTCCATGAAGTCACAAACAGTAATGGTCTCTTTCGTGTGCATGTTCGGCTAGTGTTCCCAACCAGGATCAGGAGGCCCAGCCCCAGGGGACATTAAACAAGGACCCCGTTGGGCAAGGTGGCAGAATACCGCAGCAACTGCAACAGTCCCAAACGCCCCCTGCGTCGCACAGTAACCCCCGCCCCCGCTACTGACACACTGGGCAACATTTGGCCAGCCCCCTGCCCCCTACAGCACATTTGCTCAGATTTTCAGATTTTATGGCACAATCCCCCGTCGGGGGGGCCAAAATGTATTTGGGGGGGGGGGTGCTGTTGTACGGATTGCACTTGAGCGCCCCCCATGGGATGGGGACTGGCAGGGACTCCCGGTGGCCAACAATCCGAATCCTGAAGCTGCCCAACACCATCCACCCAATTTTAAAACCTGCCGTCGCGTTCTGAGGTTCCCCCATTGGTAGCCTTTTGGGTCCCAATGATGCAGATTTGGTTGATGCTGATGAGTGGCACGAGGGTAGCACAGGGGCATCGTCGTGCCAGGGCTTGCATTGTCCCCATCGGGAGGGGTGGCTGTGGCACTGTCCCTTGCAATGGAGTCGCCGGGACCCCCGGGTGTTGTTGTGCTTTGCAGGTCTGCCTGTTGCCGGCCACACCAGACCTCTCGGGATGGGCTGTTGCCGATTTTCAGCCCCACAGCGAGAGTGTTGGGGCGCTCTCCATCCCTTTGGCTCCTTTGCACGGCCAAGGACCTCCCCTCAATGAAGCCCCGGAAGTGACACGTGCATTCGGGTGTACACGGATGCCGCGTTGGATGCCGCTGACCACACCGTTCCCCATTTTGTTCGCTAGTCGCCACAAGTCTCTGTTGGAGCGCCTGCGCGCCCCGTGTGGGACGTGCGGTGTGAAGCGTGACGGTGGTGCGGCATGAAGGGCTGGAGGGGCCGGCCCACGTGGGCCCACGGGGGTCTACCGTTGACCCGCTTCTTGACCAATGCCTTCACCATTTTTGCATCCAAGCCCAAGGCCGGCCGCCCTCCCTCCCAGCCTCTCCCCCTCCCTCACTCCCTCCCTCCCTC
>OZ038401.1:12359675-12422175 GCA_964036045.1 Eutreptiella sp. 'Long Island Sound 2002' | reverse complement strand
GTGTTGCAACCTCATTGGCCCAAGGTAAACAACAACCCGTGTCAGACCCACCCCCTTGAAGTCAAGAAATTTAGTGTATGGCCCATCTTCTTGCTTTGTTGGGTTGTGATATGCATCTGGCGGTTTCTGGATTGCTTCCGCTGGATTTACGATGGATTTGAAAATTTTGACACTGGATTTACGGCGTATTATCCGTTGCTAGGGACAACTCTGGTTTATTGGTGCGGCCCATTTCCACTTTTGAGGGTTCATTGGTGCAGTCCGTTTCCATGTTAGCCTCTCTTGCCCCCCCCCCCCCCCCGCCCCTCTCTGGGCCTTTATCGCAAACTCCACTCTGTGGGCCCTCAGAATGGTGTCTGTTTGAATCTGGGCCACCTCCCCAACATCCCAGTGCCGGGCCTCGTCATTTACCCGTCGTACATGTCTGCAGCAGCCGGTCCAGGATCAATGCCCATGCAACGATGGGCTCTATGAGTCCACCATTGCAAATGTGTTCTCTGGCTAGTACTCATCCTTTGGTGTTGCTCCACAGCAAACTGATTGCTGCTGCATGCCCTCCTTCCCCCCCTCCTATGGCACATTCAAAAGGTGATCCCACCACTAGTCACCATTGCAGCTTCCAAGTGATTAGTTCGGGTTCGATTTCGTAGCCCTGATTTTGTTCTGTTGCACAACTTAAAGACAAACACAAACCCAGTGGGACCTCCCAGACTGCACTGCAAGAAGTGCGAAAGTTTGGAATTCATCCCATAGATTCTACAAAACAAAAAAAAACAACCCTTCCATCCTCATTGCCTCATTCCTCTCCTGTTGGCCATGTTGTTGCATGCCATGCTCGTACTGTCCCATGGCTGCCTGCTGGTTGCTGTTCAATTTTCACATCTTGTTGGCACTTGCAACCCTGCAGCCAAGCTATCCAATAAGCTCATCCAATCAAATTTTAATACTTTCCTCCTGCGATGAATTAAATGGCAACAACCCAAAGACTGATACTAAATGAAGGATAGCTGCTATTGCAACACGGCGGCAATGCAATCTGCACAGAGATGGGGAGTATAAAACGAGCAAAGGCACCAATCGGAAACGTGTTGCTTATGGTTATGGCTTATGGCTTATGGTGCCCTGCTGAGTACATGAACTGTTCCTTATGTTGGGCATCTCGAATGGATGTCCACTTCTGCACTAGAACCGCATCCCCACTGACCATCTCTGCTTCCCATTGGCAGAGGTCTGTGGTCTGGATGGTGCCACATGCTTGGGAGCTCAGTGCGGGCGAGGCAACGACCACCAGACCAGCGACGTTTGCAGGCCATCAGCGTTTCTCTGCAAGCACAATATTCTGCTGCCGCAAACAGAGCTGTCCTCTGGGAAAGCTTCATGATGCAGAGGACCTGGAACCCAGTTGAACCCTGCACAAAGCTCCTCCAGCCTTAAAACTGCTCACTCCATGCAGGACATGGGCCATGTGGCGTTACATGGACAACCCCTCTCCCCTAAGTTATGGGACAAGCCCTTCCCCAGTGAAGTTAGTTTATTCGAAATCGTATTTGTGAACACAAAACACTTCACCTTAAAGTAAAAGATTCCTCGCTAAAAAAAGATTTTTACATGATCAGCATGTATTTCTGAAAAAAGTTGCACGGCGGGGTTTTGCAGGGAGCGCTACTGCACTGAGCCAATCCCCTACCCCTACCCTTCTCCCAAGGTGTGCTTCAGAGATGTCAAGAACCCCTACCACCCCAGAGTGAGTTCATTTGGGAGGATCAGAGGCAATGCCTGAATTTTGTAAAGTAGGGCACTCAGCCACGGGTGACACACACCGCATGCTCACACACACACCACCCTTCTGTAGGAGGCATGCCAGGGAAAACATGGACCTGTGCCTGCAGGTTACTCTGGAGCATGATAGTGCAGCAGGCACTGCCACGCCAAACTGCCGCCGTCATTCAATCAGTTGCATGCGTACGAGAATCAGATGTCACAGTTGTATCTGTGAGGTTTTGTCAGATACAGAGAACCACGGACACATCAGTTCAGGCAGTGTGATGAGCTCACGGGGCGCACGATTCATTGCTTGACTGCATTGTGCTCTGTGGCACTGACCAGGCTATCTGCCTGAGCGCCTTACTGTTACTCAGCACAGGCCTAATAGCGCATTTTGTGCAAAGAGACCCAAAACCAACCACCCGTTCCCCTCGCTCAGCCCTCACCCTAGCCGTGTCCCACCCCCTTTTTTGGAAGGTCACTGTACATGAAAAGCGAAGGGCTTCTGAGATTCGCCTTTTGCCTGAGAACCAGGCACATGCATACCTCTATGAGAAAACAGCAGGCAGTAAAATGACCAGAGAACAGCTTGTTTTCTGCGGGTTTGTGGTGAGTGCATGGAAGCTCCTTGACAGTGATCCCCCCTGTTTGCCTGTCTACACAAGCAGTGTGTTCTGGTTGTTGAGTGGAGACCTCTTTTCAGATGCAGAGTGATCCAGCCAGGTTGTTTCTGCTCATTTCCTCTGCGGTGCATTGTGCCACCCACTTGCCCACGCATTGCTGCAGTGTTTGACAGTCATGGTGATCAACTCTTGGAAGCTTTGCATCCCAACCCATCTGTTCATGTACTGTAATTGTACTGTAATTAATTTAATGAGGTTTTTTATATCGTGCATGAATTGCTTGTGATTCAATCATGTCAAACTCTAATTTGTAAACTCTTCAAGTGCAAGCGTTCAGTATATCGACTTGGGAGTACGTGCCGATGCTCATGCCTGTTCAGTGCCATTTGGATGTCTCTAAAAAGATGATTTAGAAGGAGCTTCAATGGTATGAACCTTTTGAGGAAGGAGGCAAGGACAGGCGTACCACAGTTCACTACTTCTGGTCGTGGGTATAAAACCACCCCCAAATGGGGGATAAAACCACCCCCAACCCCCTTTTTGGCCATTTTTGACCCCTGGGGTGGTTTTATGCCACCTGGGGGTGGTTTTATCCCCCCTTTTGCAGGGGTGGGTTTATCCCCCCAAAGGGGTGGTTTTATCCCCCGATTTGGTCATTGGGGGGGTTTTATCACTCCTTTGGGGTGGTTTTATCCCCCATTTCTGGTGATTTTATCCCCTTATTGGCCAGGGGGGGGGGGTTGGCCGATCTCAATGTGAACCAGGAAACTCAGTCCCGGAAGACAGACAGACGCACAGTGCACTCTTCAGCCTGCTTTGGTTTAGATTGTTTTGCTTTGCTTTGCTGTGTTGTGCCTTACCCCCCCCCCCCCGTGCCTAGGAACCGCCTTGTGCAAGAACCGCCCCCTGGTTCCGCAGTCGAATGCTCACACAACTTTTTTTACCAGTGGATATTGGGTTTTCCATGGTTGTGGTGGATGTAGGACGGCTATTCAGGTGTGCAGGACATCATTTCATGTGTGTTGCTACGGGTCCCCCCTATCAGTCACTGACAGGCGCACATACCCCTTAAATCCCTCCCCCCTGCTCTCGACCCCTTCCCCGAAGCAACCAGCCCAAACCAGAAACAAACAAAAGTCAGTTAAACACAGGGGGCCACTGACAGCACCGCTTTGCAATTTTATTTTTTCATTTTTGGCGAACCATCCTTTCTTAGTTAAACAGGTGCTGTTTGATGGCTGGGTGCCCGGGCAGGCAGGTTTCACCTTCTTGCCCTACTTGGGGGAGAGGAGAGGACGCCCAGGCACTCAAGGGGTCCGAGAGAGCAGGGTGGGATATAAATAATATAAACCTGTAAGTTCCTCTCCTGCCCTCCCGCCTGGGCCACCCCCGCCTTCTTGCCCCCTGCCCTCGGGTTCCACACATTTTTGGACTTCAACAGGTCAGGGATGTTGCAGACATGAAATTTTTCTGTGCCGTGTCTGTGTTACTTGTGTTACTGAAGGTCATCTGAACGAAGCCTGGCCCCAAGGGGCAGCAGAGACAGGAATTCAGGATGGTTTATCACAGGAAGAAGAGTTTCACGTCTCAGCCAGTTGAACAGTAGATCATCCCATGCACGTTGGAAGGCACACTACAGCCTAGTCAACTGAGATTCACTCCTTTGGTGTTCATTTGTCAACGCACCCCGTTCTGCACCCTGCTTTACTTCCAGAGAATGTGTCATGAGTCAGGGATCAAGGATGAGGGAATCAGGGATCATCCAGGTGCCAGGGAGGGATTTTTGTTTGTGTCGCTGGTTGGCAAAGCATCTGTATTATTATTCCGCAAGTTGTTCACACGTCCTACTCAAGCACAAAGGAAGAAGTCCTGGTGACCACACACAACGAGCACAGTGGAAGACACATGAAAGACTTGTATGGAGTTGGGGGGGAGGCGGGGGGGGGGGGGCTAATGCAGAGGGCTTGCCCTGGAGTGGGCTACTGCACAGGAGGCCTGAATCTTCGTCCGATACCAATTCATTGATGGAATAAGCATCGCCTTAGGGCCTGCAGGCTTTCAGTGCCCTGAGGCAAAGTTGTGGAATTGTTGCTGCTCAGTCAGAACCTGGTATGACAGGGATGACCCGGCTCCAGGAGTTTTTTGTTATGGAGGGGTTTGTAAGTGTGTGGATATCATGCTATCAAGCCATATAAGTATCGTTTCGCACAGTGCACTCTTCAGATTTCTTTGGTTTAGATTGTTTTGCTTTGTTTTGCCGTGTTGTGTCATTTTATGCTTTGGTGGCATAAAACCACCCTGGGGTGGTTTTATCCCCCCGAAGGGGGTGGTTTTAACAAGGGGGGGTGGTTTTATCCCCCATAAGGGGTGGTTATATCCTCCCAAAGGGGTGGTTTTATCCCCCAAAAGGGGTGGTTTTATCCCCCATAAAAGTGGGCATACAACCACCCGGGGTGGTTTTAAGGGTGGTTTTATCCCCCATTTGGGGGTGGTTTTACGCCCGGGACCATCACTACTTCCGACCAAGTCAGGACACTCCTCTGTCGGTCAAGTCCATAAGTTTTCAAATAATCTTCTCCCAATGTTCTTTCAAAATTTTTGACACCAAAATCAAACAATTCCATGTTGCCAACGACTAAGGATGTCCATCTTTTAGCATGGCACATAGATGGCCACACCAAGGGGAACGCTTCCCTGCGGCGCGCAGTTTGGGCGCGCAGTTTGGGTGGCTATAGCAGAATACAGGCAGAATAGTGCCGCATACATACACACATTTTTTACATACTGTTTACCCCCCCCCCCCCACACCATTTTTTCTCCTATTTGATTGACATTCCCCCTCTTGGGCCTGTATTTTTCACAAATTGTGCATTTGATTCTGTACCCAATGCGGTTTGGGCCCACAAGATGGTAGTGGTCGAGGAACCACCTCTGATTTTGTTCCCGGGGTTGACATTGGGGACCCCCCAAGATGGCAGGGGTTATGTAGCCATTCCGCCTTCTTTTGGGCCCCGGAGAAGGGAGGGGTGAGGTAGCCAATTTTGATTCTGTCCCCTTATTGGGGACCCCCGACAAGACAGGGGTTCCTTGAGTCTTACAAGCTTTGTTAACCTTCCTGTGCTATTGAGGAAACCGGAGGGACTCTCAATCCACATTTTGTTGCGTGGACCCTTGAGTTCGGGTTAGGCACTCGCAATCCATGCTTTGTTGTGTGGCCCTTTGAGTTGGGGCTCGGGACTCTCAGACCACGCTTTATTGTGTGGCCCTTTGAGTTCGTGTCAGGGACTCACAATCCACGCTTTATTGCGTGGCCCTTTGAGTTGGGGTTAGGGATTCACAATCCACGCTTTATTGTGTGGCCTTTTGAGTTGGGGTTAGTGATTTGCAATCCACGCTTTTTTGCGTGGCCTTTCGAGTTGGGGTTAGGGATTCGCAATCCACGGTTTGTTGCGTGGCCCTTTGAGTTGGGGTTAGGGATTCGCAATCTACGCTTTTTTTGCGTGGCCCTTTGAGTTCGTGTTAGGGACTCGCAATCCACGCTTTTTTTGCGTGGCCTTTTGAGTTGGGCTTAGGGACTGGCAAATCGACGACTCCTCCACATCTGACGCCGACTCCGACTCCGACTCCGACTCCACCACCGATTCTGACTCAGGCCGAGCTTGACCTCATGCTCTCCGGACTGCTCGTCGTCCGGACCCAACTACTCACCCGATGACGAGTAGTCTTGATTACAAGCGAAACACGAAACGTACCGAAACAAATGTCATTGGGGATCGGCTCTTTTTGACTCGAAACTCCTACGTCATAGGATTGGGCACCCTATGATGTAGGGGATCGTGCAACAAAGTGTGATGGTGGGACCGATGTTGTGCTATGGCGGGGGGATCGGACATACGTTGTGCTGCACATTGTGCATCCCGGACTGCGCGCAATATTTGTTTTTCAATTTTGTAGTGAAGTGTGTTGTGACTCAATACATCTAAAATCCCAAAAGTAGGTATTCTTGGTTGTTTTCCATGTGCGCGCAACACAACCACGGGACACGGGTCAATGAAGTTGCCTAATCATAGGGGGTATGGGGTCACGGGTAGCATTGGGGCTCTGCTACTTTTGATCGAGGGAGAAACGCCCCCCCCTCTTTAACCATCGTAGAAGGGTGGGATTCTGTACCACGCTTTGCACATTGAGCCGGGGGCGTAGTGTCTCACTTTGTAGAGAGTGGTGTCAATGGTGTCAATCGATGGTATCAACAAATCAATTGTTCCGGTGTATATTTCTTGGATAGTGTACATTAAAGCTAATTACCCTTTCCCTGCGGCGCCTGCGGCGCGCCCGTAGCACGCAGGAAGCATTCGCAAGCATTTAATCAAAGGAAGAACACAATGACACCGGCAAGCAAGGGCACCCTTCGAACTTGGTCTTGCTCCTCATTAAAGTACACAAACATAGAGCTTCACATAACGTTTTAGACAATATCCAAGCCAAATGTTTGACATAATGTCATTGTATACTTATCTATGAAGAAGGTAAGTAGAAACCCGAACAAGAGCACAGCACACACATACTCAGTTTCTTACTACTACCAATACAACACAATTGAGCACTATACAACACGAGCAATGTTGCGGCGACAAATGTTTGTGTGTGCGTTGGACCTCTAGGCGGTGTGAACCAGAAAATCACCACTTTAGACCAAACCAAATGCACCAACATAATTCTATGGGTCCAAAACCACCAAAATTGACCATGTCCTAAAAATCAGAACGACGGAATCCAAGTTTAGAAAAACGAAACACCATAAGCTGATGCCCAATCGCGATTTGCGGTCACGCGCGCAACATGAGCTTGACCTCATGCTCTCCGGACTGCTCGTCGTCCGGACCCAACTACTCACCCGATGACGAGTAGTCTTGATTACAAGCGAAACACGAAACGTACCGAAACAAATGTCATTGGGGATCGGCTCTTTTTGACTCGAAACTCCTACGTCATAGGATTGGGCACCCTATGATGTAGGGGATCGTGCAACAAAGTGTGATGGTGGGACCGATGTTGTGCTATGGCGGGGGGATCGGACATACGTTGTGCTGCACATTGTGCATCCCGGACTGCGCGGCATATTTGTTTTTCAATTTTGTAGTGAAGTGTGTTGTGACTCAATACATCTAAAATCCCAAAAGTAGGTATTCTTGGTTGTTTTCCATGTGCGCGCAACACAACCACGGGACACGGGTCAATGAAGTTGCCTAATCATAGGGGGTATGGGGTCGTGAGTAGCATTGGGGCTCTGCTACTTTTGATCGAGGGAGAAACGCCCCCCCCTCTTTAACCACCGTAGAAGGGTGGGATTCTGTACCACGCTTTGCACATTGAGCCGGGGGCGTAGTGTCTCACTTTGTAGAGAGCGATGGTGTCAACAAATCAATTGTTCCGGTGTATATTTCTTGGCTAGTGTACACTAAAGCTAATTACCCTTTCCCTGCGGCGCCTGCGGCGCGCCCGTAGCACGCAGGAAGCATTCGCAAGCATTTAATCAAAGGAAGAACACAATGAGACCGGCAAGCAAGGGCACCCTTCGAACTTGGTCTTGCTCCTCATTAAAATACACAAACATAGAGCTTCACATAACGTTTTAGACAATATCCAAGCCAAATGTTTGACATAATGTCATTGTATACTTATCTATGAAGAAGGTAAGTAGAAACCCGAACAAGAGCACAGCACACACATACTCAGTTTCTTACTACTACCAATACAACACAATTGAGCACTATACAACACGAGCAATGTTGCGGTGACAAATGTTTGTGTGTGCGTTGGACCTCTAGGCGGTGTGAACCAGAAAATCACCACTTTAGACCAAAACAAATGCACCAACATATCTGCGTGTGGCGATTCCTAGCGAAGGTGTGCGGGTAGCCTTCTGCTCAGAATTACAAAAAGCCACTTTCTATAAATTCCCGGAATTTGCTTTCACCTTCATCATTTCCTGCATGAACTGCTGACCACGCTGATCACCGATTTATCATCTGTCGATTTCGCCGAGATCCGAACTCCACAGTCATATACCAGACGACGCGTTTCAAGTCATCTGTGAATCCCAATATCACCAGTGATCATATTCAATCAGCATGGGCAAAGGAAAAGAACGAGCAGGACCAAAAGCGAGCGGCCATGTTAAAGATCGCATTGACCGCATCGAGAATGAGGTGAAAACAAGCAACGAAATTGGTCAAGTCCGACGCAATCAACAATTAAACGAAAGGCGACGAACCCAAGGTCAATTTCAAAATGAAACGGAACGTGTCGAACAACAACCTTCCAAAGAAGATGAACGAGATCAACAAAGCCCCAATAAAAACAAGAACTCACAAGAACACGAAGGAAATCCGACGACTCCGAACAAGCATCGAACTCCTCAACGTTCTCAAAAATCTCCAAATGGGAAACAAAAGACTCCAAGTAATAGTGGGCCTTCAAACTCTCAGGATATTCCTTCAAGCTCAACCCAATCCCAACCTTCTCACTCATCGCCCTCATCCAGTTCTTCTCTTGTTTTCACCCTTAACCCGCCTAAAGATTCAACACCCAAAGGTAAATACTCCACTCCCTCATCCAAAATCCCCACCGACAAAACCTCACTTCGCAAACTACTAGACTCCAACAAGGCTCCACAAATTTTCGACTTTTCACCACAAGGCAACACACAAGCCTTTTCTTCACGCCAACACTCCATTCCCCCGGAAATCATAGCCGAAGAGTGGAACTCTTCCGAAGGCTTTGAAGTCGGCATTTTTATGACCGACACACAACACATTTTTGGAGATTCTTACACCCCCCTCCTCTCCACTTCGACCACAAAACAAAAAGAGGCTCTCCAACACGCCAAATATATCTCTTGCGGAGATGGTTTTGACCAAGACAACCTCTCTCTTGTCCTATCCACATCCGCCACACGCACTTTTCTCGCCACCCCACTTTGCACCGACATTTTTGATCAAGACGCCGAACACAATACCTACAACCACGTCCTCACCCTCTTTGAATCCGTCCACGACCTCGCATCCAAACAAATTTTCTTGAAAGGAAAAATCTTTCTTCCGGTACTCGACGCAAGCCTCTCCCCCGCCGACACCATCATATGGGACTACCGCCCAATTTTGCAAAAGTTCACAAGATACCTAGACAACATTTCCTACATCGACACTTACAAACCTTTCATTCATGACAACAACAACATCTTTTCTTCAACTCCCATCAAACAAGCCACATTCAACAACACCACCGGCATGATGATCATCACCATTGACACATCCAAAACATACTCTTACCAACCTCCACCACGCACCCCAAAGGACCCCGCCACCACTCGATTAAGAGTTGACATCTTGAAAAAGCAACTCAACGATGGTAGCCGGGAAAGTGCCTACGACTTCATCAATAGGTCACTCCAAGGCAAAATGCATGAAAAGGCATCAATTGCCTCCTCAACGGCCGATTTTCAACGTGCGGCCTTCCACAAACGCCCTTCCCCCATCTCCAAACACCCTCAAGGTGACCAAGACCACGAGTACTTCCGTTTCGACATAGATTGTCACACGGAAGAGGTCGAGGAACTAGCAACCACACTTCAACAACAACACCCTCTCACATCTCAATCACCAACAATCATTGCATTCCCCTTTGATCTTGCTACCCACCCCGACACCTTTGTTGCCACTCTTCGTAGAGGACACCCTGCCGCTCCACCACTTGAACTCCTCAACCAACTAACGAGCATCCCAAGAATTGATGAATTTTTGAAATTCGCGATGGTCCGAACCAAATATTCCATTCTTTTCCACGTAGACTCCGAATGCATCCCTTCTCCCACCAACTCAGAAATAGGCCGACTCCATTGGTTGAACCAATTGCTTTGGGATGCAGGTCTTGTATTGCTATACCCCAATGGGAAATACACTCCCAACCCCCGCATTCAGCAAGCCAACTCTCAACCCAAAAAGCACGTCCTCACCTCTTCCAAGGCCGTAGTCGCCGAAGCACCAGCCGCAACCACTCACATTTCCCTCGCCAAAGCAGCGGCTATCTTCGGCGAAATTGAAAAAATCATTCCACTCCATTTCTCGTCCATATCAATTGGAACATCACTCCATTACGAGATCACCTATACCAACGACGACTCTCCAATCATTGCACATGGTCAAGAAATCACTGGGATCAATTTTTCTCAAGGTCAGAACATCAATCTCCAAAAACAACAACATCTAATTCACAACAAACGCCTCACCACCGACCAAGAGCACATCCATGAATGGTCTGTCATCGAACAGCTCGGAGCTGACTTGGGTGCCAAGAGTCATAAAAATCAACTTCTCACCAATAAACCTCCCAATGCCAAATACACGAAGCGAAAGTGAGACCCCACGTCTCCTTCCCTCCACGCATCTTTCTCTCCACCTTCTCAAAGGTTATCATGTCAATCTCAGAACCCATTCGCGAATCTCTACTTGAACCAGGTTCTCCCCTCCCATACTCCCCCACACCCATGCTTTCTCTCATCACTTAATTGCGATATCGGCTTCGAGCTCTCCACTTCCACCAACTCTAATCGAATCTCTTATCGACGTAAATGCGTTTATTGTGTGTCGATTCAATCGTCCCCTTCACTGCTCTCATTCTAGTTTCTACAAGTCTCGGTATGTTTCACAACATCCGTCATTTAATTTTTGCACTTGCTTCCTTTGTTCGACTCCTAACTTCTTCAACACTCGCCACGACTCGCTTTTTGCCCTCATCGCGCCTCCAACCTGTCTCACAGCTACTCCCGTCATTCTTTTTCCCCACCAACCTCTCAACCCGCATGTTCAGGACAACAATCCATTTCAATTTCCAAGAACGAATCAATTTCCAAGAATGAATCAATCAAAAAAACTCTCTAAGGAACGACAAGGTTCTCCTTCACTCGCACCTGCACATCACCACCGCACAAACACTAACACAACACCGTGCACCCAGCACCACATTCACACGACACAAATCATCACTCCACCTCACTCTACACTCATCGATCACCACTCCGCCACCACCGCTCCACTTTTCGCCTGGATTACGATGACATCATCGAATACTTCATCATCATTAAGCTTGCCTGTTCCCATGCCTCCTCTCCCGATCACGAGCGCTTCGACATCATGGAGATTATCACAAGTTAACAGAAATTTGATTTGTGTGCCTCACGAATTGCGCCCAAAACACCAAGGTTCACTTATTCCCATGCCTCCCCTCCCGAGCACAAGCGCTTCGACATCATGGAGACCATCACAAGTTAACAGAGTTTTGATTTGTGTATCTCACGACTTACGTCCACAACACCACGGTTCTTTTATTCTCATGCCTCCCCTCCCGAGCACAAGCGCTTCGACATCATGGAGACTATATCAAGTTAACAGAAATTTGATTTGTGTGCCTCACGACTTGCGCCCAAAACACCACGGTTCTCTTATTCTGATGCCTCCCCTCCCGAGCACGAGCGCTTTGACATCATGGAGACCTTTACACTTTAACGAATTTTGGGTTTATGTCCCCCACATTGATACTTCATTCCCTTTCGTGTTCACCAACAACCCGACCTCACACCACGAACACACCCACGCTCACAATCACATCACTATCACTCCCACTACCCCACCACTACCCCCCCGACCCAATCGCCGGCGATCCCAACACCGAGCCTAATGGTGACAACAACAACACCACCAAGCCCCCCTTCATTTTTCTTCCTCACCATCCAAACACCACCAAACACCATCACCCAGTACTCTCTAAAACCACATTACAGATCACAACTCATAACACAGCCAAAAACATGCACGACATCCAAGCCACCGTCCTCCACCACTTCAGCAAAGGAACAGACATTCTATGCCTTCAGGAAATTCCCTCCAACATTACCCTTGACAACTCCCTTGGCCTCACCACCTTCGAAAACTATGCCCCTGACAAAACAAACGGCACTGCCATAATCGTCCACAAACACCTCGCTCCCTTTTGCCGCAAAACCCACCACACTAACATTCACGGTTGTCTCACTACCATAGACATCACCCTACCGGGATACCCCACATTTCGCATCTTCAATATTTATAAAACCCACATCCAATCACATCAACAACGCCTCGCACACGTCATCACCACTCTCCAGCAAAAAGAACCAATTCACCTCCTCATTGGAGACATGAACACTCACCTACAACCACACTTAGACACCGACAACATCAAACACCCAAAATCCTGGCCTTGGCTCTATGACCAACTACACCCCCCAACCCCAGACACTACCCCCCGGCTACATGACCTTTTTCGGTCCCAAAACCCCCATCTCCGCCAATGGACAAGGCCCCGTAACAAGCGCCTACCCGACTCCCAATCTCGCATCGATCTCATTATCGCTTCTTCCTCCTTCATCTCCATATTCAATCCACAAAATACCTTTATCAATACCACCATCAATAACTCCGATCACTACCCTGTCACCTCCACCATTAACATACCTACCAACCCGCCAAACATCTACGACATTCCCCACGCAGACATCTACTACAGAAAACTCAACAAAGAAGAACACAGCAAATTTCTCCAACGCCTCCACTCCCTGGACACATGGACCCAAAATAACACGACCTCCATTTTAAACTCTCCCATCGACGAATTAATCGACACTACAAACAACATCCTCTGCTCTCTTGTCAACTCCTACAAGTTGGTCACCAACCAGCATCATTCCCACAAACCTACCAAAATCGAAAAGGCCTTCACTCACCAACTCAACAACATCCAACCCTCCACCACTTTAACCTCCAAGCAAGCCAAGACACTTCAACACACCCTGGACAAATGGACTGAAAAGAAAAAACGTCAATCCCAAAAACGTCTCCATCACTCTCTCATTAAAGGACGGAAAATTAAAAAGTCTCTCAATAACATCTTAACCCCCCGCTCCACCACACCCATGGCCCTATACGATACCAACAACAATCTCACCTCCGACCCCTACTCCCTCTGCGAATCCATGGGCCAGTGCCTCACCGCTTTAGGAGGACCCCCAGACTTCCAGATAGAACCCCAACTTATCGACTCCCTTATGGAGCTCTCCCCTTCCATCCCTCAGGACGCTCCTCACCCCGAATTCACTGAAATCTTCTTCAACACCTTGCTCTCAAACTCAAACCCAGTCAAAGCCCCTGGCTTTGACAACACCAACCTATACCTCTTCCACCTAGCTCCCAAACACATAAAGTCTCTCCTCTTTCACATATGCTCCCACTTCATCACCAACCCCATTCCCAAACAATGGCTCACCGCTCGAATCTTCCTCCTCTACAAGAAACACGACCCCCACAACCCTATCAATTACCGGCCCATAGCTCTTCTCCAAACAATTTATAAAATACTCGCCTCATATGCCGCTACCGCCCTAACCTTCTACGCCACCAAATATAACCTACTCCACCACTCCCAATACGGTGGCATCCCCAATCACTGCACCACAGACCACATATTCACCATGATCTCCAACATCTCCCTCCACCCCGACATCTACCACCTCTACCTCGACCTCAACAAGGCCTTCAACTCCGTCCCCCACCAAGCCCTATGGCAAATCCTACACAACTACAACTTCCCCAAACACATTATCTCTCTCATCCAAAACCTATACTCTCATCCCGCTGACTATCCCACCGTCAATGGCTTCTCTCTTTTTGCCGCCATGACTATCAGGGGACTCCGCCAGGGATGCCCAATGTCTCCAATTCTTTTCAATCTCTTCATCGACCCCATAATCCGCAAACTCTCTTCCTTGCTCCCTTCTCACACCTTCTCCGCTCTGTTCTCTTTTATTGACGACATAGCCCTACAAACTGCCTGCCCCAAAATTCTGCACACTGCACTCTCCTTCCTCTTCAACGTAGGCCCAAAATACGGCCTCTCCTTCAACGCCACCAAATCCGAACTCCACGCCCTCAACAATGCCCCTCACCTCACCATCCGCATTTCCTCTACTACCCACTTCAGCACCTTCGATCAACATGGCAAACCACGCCAATATTACAAATACCTAGGGGTCTTCTTCTTCACTTCTCAACAAAATCAACAAATGTTCCTCCTCCTGAAAAACCTCGTCAACTCCTTCTTCACCAACCTCCTTCCTCTATCCCTATCACACACCGAACTCATCAAACTCTCCAACATTCAACTTATTCCTATCCTTGCCTACCGCCTCATCTACAATTCCCTCCCCAACAAACTTCTTGACACACTTGACCACTCCATTTGGGTCAACATAGCATCCCAAGGCAAACTCTCACTCCGCACTCCCAACAAAACCAAATATTCCCCTCGCCACACTCTTGGTCTTGGCATCACCAAAATATCACACGTTACCCACACTCAAGCCATCAACCACTTTCTCCGTTACACATCAAACGAAGGTCCCCCCACATCCAATCGTTCTATCCAACACACCCTCTTCCACCGCGGCCCAGCTTCTAACCTCCTGCAAGACATGCTCATCACCTCAGCCCACCACTTCTCCATCCAAACACACAACATTCCACACCACAACCCCTGCCAGGTCCGATCGCTTCCACTCAACTCAGCCATCCAAGTCGCCTTCCTCGACCACAACAACGAAAATTCAAATCTCTGGTTCCCGGGCACAACCATCCAACACAATCTCCACTCCACATCAGTCCAATTCTCCGACAACATCTTCCACCTTCACGACACCCACCACTTCTCCTTCATCACTCAAAAGGGCAACGAACTCTCATCCTTTATTACTACTCCCACACACCCAGTATGCCCAACCACACTGCAAGACTTCCCCATCTCACATACCGCCACCCTATCAACCACACATTATTTCCAGCTCAAATCCAACCAGAATATTCCCCTTCCCAACTTTTCACATCTGGATTATTGGGGCTGTCACGACTTACTCAACGCTCTCCAATCCAACACCACCTACTCTATCATCTATACCGACGGATCGGACGACCCCAACTCTTCCAATCCCTCTGGATCAGCCGCAATTATCTCCCTCCAACCCAACGACCACACTATCATTACCTCCCCCTCTCCCCTCAAAGGGTCATACCCAGCAGAAATCTACGCCATCATCATCTCCCTCCTCTACCCTCAACTCACCACCCTCCCCCAACCGATCATCTTCGCCATCGACAACTTGAGCACATGCCTCACCCTAAATACCCTCCTTCACTTTCACTCTCCCCCCTTCACCACTAGCAACAACGCCTTTGCTCTTTGGTACAACCTCATATGGCATCTTCTCCAACATTTAAAACACATCGCCATCCTCTTCACTTGGATCAAAGGACATGCCGATTTCCCCGGCAACGACGCGGCGGACAGTGTCTCCAAATGGAGCACCACCCACTTCGATTACCTTCTCTCCCCCACAACTTCCACACAACTGGCCATTAACCAAACTCCACTTCCCGGCAAAATAACCTCTAAACTCACGAAACATCAACTCCCAACCCATCAACACAACAACATTCACCTCTCCCTTAGTAATCACTTCTTTCTCAAATCCTCGTGGTTCTCCACTTTCACCTTTAAGTGGGTGAAGGGCCTCTTCTCTTGCAAGGGCTACCAACCCCACTTCATCCTCAACACCTACCTTTGCCAATTGTAACCACCACCACCCCCTAGACCCCATCACCTTCATCACCGAATGCCACACTGCTAACGCAATACGGAAAAAATTCTTCAACACTTGGAATGGGCACTTCCACAACACCATCATCACTTGGTGGGCCACCGCTTCCAAAGGCGACCGCCGCAACTTCATTCGAACCCTCATACCCAACACACTCAGCAATCAATTACGCACACCCCCACCGAACACAACCTACTACTCCAACATCAAATCTCTTCGTCAAGCCCTAAAACATCGACAAAAACCTCTCACCACCCTCCTCAACGAAACCAAACAATGGCTCATCGACAACCCCATCTCTAACCTTCATCAGTTATCTCCGACGTCCACCTCCAACCCCTGGAACGAATCTTTTTCCATTTACAGCACATCATCCACCGCTCCCCACCCACTACGCTTTCCATCCCCTACCAACAAAGAACCAACCAACAAACGACCTCACTCTAAACGCCCTACCACAAAACCGAAACCCCCCACCAAAACTTCAGCCATACAACTTCAACACTTTCCACCTCAACCACTACATCCTCACATCACCAACCGCATACTGAAGCGGTACCCAGAACCCCATGGCCAGGTTACGGCATACAACCGGTCTCCGGTCCACTAACCCCATGCACGGCGTGTTCCGTGCCGTGAAGCCGCGCATCGGCAACCGATGCACCGCCAGCGGAGATTTGTGTATCAGAATATCAGGAATCAACAGGGTTTTATTTTCATATTGTTTCCGTCAATTTTTACGCTTCCGTTCCGATACTCACTGTTTTGACTGCTGGCGGTTGGTTCGCGACTTTACCGTAACCGCCAGTTTAACTGTTTATAATGGAAATTTTAACGCTATCCGTCACGAAGGCTCCAAAGTCGCCAGGAACTGCATGGATGCTTCCGCAATTTTCATAATTAATACTCGCAACCTTAATCCGAATTTTTCAGGATGTCGAAATCGGATTTTCGACTTCGACATCCCCGCACTTGATTTGACCTCTTTCGAGTGGACCTACGTGCTTCCGTATGCACGAATCAACTTCCCTTTTATCCTGCCCTCCATTTGTCTTAAAGATATGGGCAAAACAAAGTTGATTCGTGAGGCCACTTGTGAAGGTCATATCTCGTGTTGCTTGCGAGGAATTACGATAAGGAAACGTGGGATGTATTTACAATACTCCCGACGTAATTTAGGAAGCATTATATGCCTTGCGTTTCCACACGTGCGCGCTAGTGTAATGGATCATGGTCAATTGGGTAGAGTTTGCGTTATAACTCTTTGGCCATGATATTGCGTGCGTTAAGATAACTTTCGAGTGTAGCGCGCAAGTGTTGGTGTGGCATAGGAACTCTCCTTGAGTTCCTATGAGCGATTGACACAAAGTTATGCCCTTGGAGGGGCATGACATATCGTGGTGGGAGCTACCTTTTTGGGCAATATGTGGTATGTGCCATGTGTTGTGTTGCGTGCCCATTTGGCGGGTCCATTGCTCCAAGTCGAACCCGCCAATGGACCTCATATTGTGCAAGCCCCTTCTCCATACTCCCTACGGTCAATTGCATGCCTAACCTTCGTGAAGGGAAGCTTGTGTGGTGATCCCGAAGCGATGCGTTGGGAGCAAGGTGTGTGTTTTACAATTTTCCATATTTTCATGTGCCCACTTGGGAAGTAGCGCTTGTAACCTTTCAAGGCGCCCCAAGTGGAGCACATATGTGGGATCGAAGGTCAATGGTGTCAAGTCATTGTGTTTAGAAGGATTAAGTGATTGCACGATCCAAGCCGGAGATATTATAATATAATTGTAGACCTTTCAAGGCACTTTTGTGTGTCATTGTGCCAATTTTGCCATTTTTGGCTCGTCATGATGTCAAGTGGCGACCGTGTATCTCAACGTTGCGCTCAATTGACATCATGACCCAGTTATGATATGAGGGTACATACTTCGGTGCCCAACATATCTTGGACCCGGCGAATAACTCCTCTTAGGCTTGACATACCGTGGCCGCCATGTTGGCGATTTGGGACTATCCCAAATCATGGGCTCACTTGGCGACCCTGCCATTCCCAATATCGGAGGAGTTGGGCGACGCCCAAAAGATATGTTGGACCAATATGACTTGATACCAATCCTATGGCACACTCCGGTCCGAGTCGGGCATGTGCCTCATTTGCCCCAACCATGAGTGTGCGCATTTTTGGCCATTTTGAGCATTTTTCGACTTTTGCTGCCCGCCGTGCCCCATGTTCTAACCTTCGTGCACGCCGGACGCATGGACCAATGGACCATATATGACATGGGTGTTATGGGTAATGGTCCCCATGGTCCACACACTACGTGGGCGAAGCGGAGCCGCCTTCGTTAAGGCGCTAGGCCAAATTGAGTATGGGCAATTTTGCCATTTTTGCATTTGTGGGCCCAATTGGGATCGTCACCACGCCGAGTGGCATGGAGATCTTTGAGAGCCAAGGGCATGGGAGTCTCCGTTGGGCTCCCGATGGATCACGCATGGAATGGCGGATCCGATCTCCAAGCCGGCGTGGAGATATACTATTGGGAGCACACCGAATTTTGGCTCATTTCAGGCAGCCAAAATGACCCAATTTTGGGACCCCAATTTCCCCCTTCCGTGTGGTCAATTGGCGGCCCCATTTCTCTAAGCCCAGAGGGAGCCCGGACCTAAATCCAAGTTGTACACTCAGATATAAGTCCTAGGTCCTGCCTCCTACCCTGTGAGCCATTGGCCTTACCTTGGCCGGGCGAGCCACGCGTGGGAAGGACGCTAATTTTGGTGATTTTGGCATCATGACCCCACATGGCTCATCCGTGTTGCCCTGATGCCGGGACCTCAGAGGGAACCAGGTTGGGTGAGGGCTCCAGGGGGTTCGTACTCGAAGGGCACAGGGTCAGTTGCCTCGTCCCTACCTCTGGCGGGTCCGGACGAGGGGTCAATTTTGGGGATTTTTGAGTTAATTTCAGTTTGGGCTGAAACAGCCCATTTTCAGCTACCAACTCCTGGGTGATAATGGCGGGGCCATATCTCTGGCTCAGAGTGGAGTTGGGACCTGCTATTAAGGGAGCATAGGGAGCCACTGTCGGTTGGCCTTGGAGCTCCTTGGTTCCCAGGAACTCGCCTGTGGCTGGGCGGGACACCCCCCCTATTGGCAGGGTTTCAGGGTCCGGACTGAGCAGGGCATGGGTTGTGTTTGAGCCCCCGCCCCCATCAGCCACTGAGAGGGTCGGACCTGGGATTGGGATATGAGTTGGGACTGAGTGTCTATGGTCCTGTGATGCCCTTACCTCAGTCCAGTCTTAACCCTATGTGTACATATCCTGATGTGTTGCTGTACATACTTTCGTTCCCTCTTTGCAGAGTGGCAAGGATTCTGAAACGCTTTGTCACATGACACGAGCGTATTGATGCCCTTGTGAGCGTAGTGCCTTGCCTGCCTGCTCACCTGTGCGTGTCACCGCAGCGTCCCGTGGCCGGCCCCCCACGGGAACGCGTCAAAAGCGTTTCACCGCCGCGGGGTTACCCAACCCTCGCGTGCCACTCGGGGCCACCAACCCCGAGCAGCGCCTCGCAGCAGCGCGGCGCAGCTCGCAGCTCGCAGCGCAGCGCAGCGTCTCGCAGCGCAGCGCAGCAGCTCGCAGCGCCACTCAGCGACAGCACCGAGTTCGTCACGGAGCCAGCAGCGCCGTCCAGAGCTTCGCCCTGACCGCGCAGCAGCCGTGAAAGAGGTGCACAGACCAGGACTCCTGCATCAGCCCCATCGGCCGACCCGGAGTCCCATCGGCCGACCAGCAAGGCCGCGTCAACCACCTCCACAACCACCGGCTGACCAGCACCAGCCGCACGCCCAATCCAGTGCTACAGCACCCTCCTCAACAACCACAACCAGTTCGTTGAGTTGAACGAGTGCACGTCAAGGACCTCAAGATCAACTACGCCCCCGCTGCCATGGTGAATTGGCAAGAAGCGGGTCGGAGGTGGCCGCAGCCCCACCCCCATGTGGCGCGCCTGCTGCGCGGATTGCTGTGGGACCAGCAGTACCGCTAGAGCAATCCCCAGTGCGAAGGCGGCATGCCCGGGAGCTTCGAGCTCCGCGAGGACATGGGGGAGGATCGCCTGCGGGCAGTGGAGGAGTGGCTGCGGGCGGAAGGGTACGAGTACCGCTTCCGCCGCAAGCGCTGGAGGACGTGGACCCGGCCGGACAGGCCCGGCGAAGGGCTGCGCCCCGACGGGATTGAGGAGGACGAGGACCCCAACGCCTACCCGTCGGGCGCCTCGATCAACGTCTCCCTGTGGGACGTGATCGAGAAGGAGTTCCCGGAACCGGGGAGCGAGCGCAGGCTGCAGGGCAGCAGCAGCGCGTCTCCGGGGACGGAGAAGCGGTCCGCCGGGGACAGGAAGAGGGACCGGAAGTGGCGGGAGTACCAGGAGTCCCTGGCCGCCGAAGCCGCCCAAGGCGCCAAGGGCGGAACCCCAGCCCCCAGTCCCCCACGGGCCAATGGTGGTCACCACCCCGGCTCCACCACCCTTGGCGACTACATCCAAGTCGCCAAGCAGACCCAGGGCAAGTCCCGTCCGCTGCTCCTGAGGGCCCGGCAGGCCCCAGCAGGCCCCAGCAGCGACGTGGAGTCGGCCCACCGCGGGAGGATGCCGGCCGACCAGGCCAGCTCCAGCAGCAGCGTCGCTCCCGAAAGGGACGTGGCGCGCGCATGTGAGCGCGCCTGTGGGGTGCCCTGCAACCGTCGGGTTGCCCGGCAACGGGCCAGGCAGTACAGCGCTGCCGTGGAGGGCGCCACCGGCATCGCCCAGGAGGAGGCTGCGCAGTGGGCGCATGGCATGGCCATCCACGCTCAGACCGTGGCGGCCATTGCGGCCGGACTCACGGCCGTGGCCGCCCATGGGGCAGCGACTGCCCAGGTCAACGGTGAGTTGGCGGCAGCCGACGAGGAAGCCCGCCTGACGCAGGAGGCCATTGCCTGCAAGGAGGCCGAGGTGAAGGCGCTGGAAGAGGCGCTTGCCCAAGGGAGGGCAAAGAAGGAGGCGGAGGAAAGGGCCCACACCGAAGCGACGGCTAAGGCCCAGGAGGACGCCGCCAAGAAGGAAGCCATCGAGGCCGCGCGACGGAAGGTCGCTGAGGAGAAGGCCAAGACGGAGGCGGAGCTGGCGGCGTTGGAGGCGCAGAAGGCGCAGCTGCTGCAGGCCCGGGAAGCCGAGGCGGCTCGTGCTCTGGAGGAAGCCGAAGCGCGAGCTGCCGCAGCCACCGCCGCCGCAATGGAGGAGGCAGAGGCCAAACTCCGCCAGGAGACTCCCCCGGGAGGATCGCGAGTGGAGACCCTTCGAAGGCTTTTCGAAGGGGACGCCTCCTCCAGGATGAAGCTGGATGAGGCGGACACGGGCAGCAGTGGGAGCGGTAGTACCACCGCCCGTCGACGGAGGAAGGGCAAGGGGAAGACCCCCGAGAGGCCACAGAGGCCAGCGGGTGGGCAGCCCCACGATAGTGACCCCTTCTTCACCGCCAGTGACGGGGATGAACGAGGCCGTCGACATCGCCAAGTGGTGGCTTGGACGGGCGAAGGCGGCGGAGACGTTCCCATGGAACCGGAAGGTGAGGATGAGGATCTCCCTCCTCCCTACCGGAGCTCGGAGTCCTCCGTGACCGAGACGCCCAGGTGGGGCGACATGGACGAGGATGACGACATGGAGTTCGGCATCACGAGGAAGCGCCCATCCTCGGACCCACCGAGGCGACCCGGCGGAGACCCACCGGGACCCCCTGGCGGAGGACCATCAGGACCCCCTGGAGGACGCCCACCAAGTGGACCCCCTGGAGGCGGACCACCGGGCGGGGGAGGACCCCCTGGACCGGGCGGACCCGGCGGAGGCCCTCCTGGAGGACCCCCTGGGGACCCCGACGACCCACCAGGGAACGGCGACCCGGATACCACCTGGCGGTGGATTGTCTACCTCCGCAGGAGGGTCTTTGCCCTCGAGTGCGAGGTGGACACGGGCAAGGTCGAGATGGCTCGCATCTCCGGGGTCCCCGCGCGCGCGCAGAAGGACCTGGACATCGCCAGAGCCGAGACCAAGTCGCTGACCAACGTCGTCAGCGGCCTGCAGGAGAGGCTGGATGCGCTGGAAGCCCGTGGGAGAGTCGGCAGCGACCACCCACCCCTGGAGTCAGGCTCGTCGGACGACGGCTGGGGACCCGGACCAGGTCCAGGCAGACCCCACGCCCCCGGCGGAGCCCCCAGGAGTCGCCCCAGCGCCAGTGCCCCCTCTCTCACCGCCCCCTCTCACCACAGCGCGGGCCGCCGCAACGAGCGCGTGCCGCCCGGCAGTGGCAGTGAGGAATGGCGCGATGAGTGGCTCAGCGCGGACTACCACAACCGCCGTGCTCCACCGCGGACGCCTGTACGCCCCCGACGCCCGCCACCAGCCCCGGTGCCAATCCCCAGGGCTGGAGGACGTTATGGTGGCCTCAGGGATGAGGTCCCCAGAGGAGACGTGGAGTGGGATGTCGGCGAAGGTGAGGACCTGGACCTGGACCTGGACCTGGAGGAGTTCGACATCAGCCCGCCGCGTGGTGTACGACGGGAGGCCGCTGAACGCAGCCGCCGGCGCCGTGATGAGGATGCGTACATGGATGCAGTACGGCGTGAACATTTTGGTTCAGCGTACGTGGAGGAACCGCGGCGTAGCCACAGGGACTCCATGGAGGAGATGGACGTGGCGGCCGTGGGAGTCCGTGGGCGAGGCCGATGGGAACCTCGGTCGACCTCGCGGCCGGCGTTCATGGTCTCTAAGGCCGCGGACGCCGCCGTGTGGGAAGTCTTGAAGGACATCAAGCCCCCCATGTACGATGGCAACCCCCTCAACCTCGACCGCTTCTTGGAGAAGCTGGACGATTGGGGGCTGACCGTCACTGAAGACCTACCTCCCGCGGATGCGGAGAGATATGTCTTCAAACGGTTCAGGTACCGCCTGCCGGAAGTGCTCGGCGAGCTATACTTCGTGGCGACCAAGGAGGGGAAAATCAAGACCCTCAAGGACGCCAAGAAGTGGCTCAACGAGCAGGAGCGGGTGGACGCTCCGCAGGTGGCTGCCAAGCGCTGGAAGTCCATCAAGCTTGAGCATGATGGACGGGAGATCCGCCTACGGGACTGGCGTGACTTCCGAGGGAAATACACCCTCTTCCGCCGCAATGTGGAGGATTGGAACGAGGGTGACGAGCAGGCTCGCCTGCTCTCCATGCTGCCGGAAGCATGGATCAAGAGGGTCACCAAGGAGGAATCCAAGAGGGCCAAGTCCAACCACACGGTCAAGATGATGCTCCCCAAGGAGTATCATACGAACGTGGTGTCTTGGGCGAAGAAGAACGTGGCCCGGGATGTCAAACGGCACTCCCTGCGGAACGCTCTTCTCATCACCGTCTCGGGCGATCGCGAGAAGACCGCGATGTGGCGCCTTGACGACTGTGAGTTGAGCGGCCAGACCATCCGTCTGCAGCCCATCCCGGCGCGGATGAGCTGCGACGAGATCCTGGAGTGGGTTGGCGAGGAGGTACTCAAGGAGTACCGAAACCTCCACCACACCCGCGGGTTGAGGCCCGGCGACCGCGACGTCAACTACGTTGGCGAGGGACCTGGCGGGGAAGACGCCATGGACCCAGCGGGAGCCGGCGGCGATGAGACTCTCGTCGACGATGACGACGACGATGAGCCCGCCGAGGTGGCCGTCTGTGCCTTCGTGGCCAGGAACCTGAGCGCGGGGAGCAAGCCGGGAAACTGGAAGCCCCTGCAGCAGGGTTGGAGGAAGCAGGAGAAGAGGGACCCTCGCCGCATTGGCGACCCTCCGCTGTCCTTTGGGGAGTTCATACGAGCTCACCCGCAGGGCTGTTTCGTGTGTTATGGGAGGAAGAAAGGCTTCAACCATGACCACCGAACATGCCCCGTCCACAAGGCCGACACGGAGGCTTACAAGAAGGCGCACGGGTCGAAGAAGCGTGCGCCCGCGGGTATCCGGGAAGCCAAGATGGAGGTGGACAAGGACGAGCTGGCCAAGCTGATGTCGTCGGTGGGAACCGAGTTGGCCAAGGAGATCCAGGAGATCAAGCGGAACTGGGTCCCCAGGTCGGACAACAAGAACAAGGAGAACAACCAGAATGACCAGAACAAGGACAAGGACAAGAAGGGTAAAGGAGGAGGTAAAGGGGGAAGAAAGAAGGGCATCAACGACGTTGAGGCCGAGGAGAACACCCCCTCTTCCACAACCGACGCCCCCTAGCGGAGCCCCTGCAGCCAAGGGCCCCAGCTAGGGCGGTCGCAGGATGGTGACGTGGGAAGCGCCGATCCATCCCAGTCGGGAGTCGATAAGCACAAGGGGACTGCCGCGGGCGGAAGGCCCGGTCTGGCGCCCAGTCGCGGAGGCGGGGTAAAGGCAAGTGAAGGCACGAACCCTTGCACCCGTCCGTCCTTCGCGACCAAGAACGTGTTTGATGTACTACAGGATCTATCCGAGAGTATCGGAGGATCACCCGGACCGCAGCTGGATGCTGCAGATGGGCAGCCTGAGCCCATTGTCCACGACCTGCACCAGTCGCTTGTGGAGCTTCTGGAACGGCCGGAGATCCTGAGTTTGCACGCCGTGCGCCGTGTCGGTCGCGAGCGGCAGTTGCATCTTAAGGTCCGTGCCTTATGCGGGGAAGTGGAAAAGGTTTTCGACGTGTTGGTCGACACGGGAGCTCAAGTCAGCTTGGTCAAGGCTGGCCTGCTTCCGCCAGAGTGTCTTACCGACAGTCGGAAACCTGTCAGGCTGAAGGTGGCGAACGGCCAGTACATGGTGGGAGGCACGAAGGAAGCGGCCATTGGGCTGCAGTTCGTGAACCATCGTGAGCTGAGCCGCCCAGACCTCGGCAAGGAAATCCTCCTGCACGGTAGCTTCTACGAGGCCGAGATGGACTGGGACATGATCGTCGGGTACGACTTCATGATGGAGACGGACTCCGGCGTCCTCCCAGCCCAGGCCTCCATGACCCTGTACCAGGACGACCAGCTCTCGTGGCTTTCGTCACCTGAGCACCATGTGGAATGCCAATGGATCCACCCCGAACGCAATCAGCTCGAAGTGGCCGCGCTGGACACTGAGCCTACTGGGCCAGCGAACCAGGAGTACGGCGTAAGGCCGGAAGTGGCGTACCGAGTGGTCGCGGACCTGGGAGCGTCGGATCTGGCCCTGGATGCGTTCTGTTCAGGAACCTCCGCCCATCTGCGGGTATGTGAGAAGTACTGGAGCGCCCAGGACTCCGCGTGGAAGAAGCACTGGGGTCCGCATCAGGGATTGATGTGGATCCATTGCCCCCGTTGGGACATTCCAAGAGCGATAGCGAAGATTCGCAAGGACCGCTCCAAGGCAGTGCTGGTTGTTCCTATGGGATGCACCGAGGAGGAAAGTACCCGACATTGGGTAGCCTCATTGACCAACATGACCTTGAACAAGGTCGTCCTACCGGCTGGAGAGAGTGTCTATCAGGACGCTAAGGGACAGCCCATGCCACCCCAGAGATGGCCAACAGAATTCCACTATGTGGATGGGGGCCTTGATCAGGCCGACACCACGGACTTCGTGTGTGTCAACCGTATCATAGCAGAGCCTTGGAGGCAATGCTTTGCGGTTCCCCCTGTTGACATCGAAGAATCGGACTCCGAAGACCCCCTCACTGAAGAGGAGTGGGATCTGGTTCAGGGGTATATGGATCAGCCCTTTCACGACTGGGGAAACCAGCGTGAGGGCAAAGGCCAGGACAAAGCCTGGTGGGAAGTGGACTCAATCGTCTCCGGTTCCTATGACGGGAATACCTTCGTGCAGAGGGTGCTGGATCACATGTCCAGCCAAGACGAGCCGCCTGGCGGTAACCCACCCACCTACGGCGATCTGTTCCGGGGCAAGACCAGAGATGGCCCTTTGGGCCACCTGGGAAGACCACCTGAGCCGAAAGCGAGCGGGGTCGCTACCCCTCAAGTAAGCTCCGTGGTTCAAGTGCCCGGGAAAGCCAAGGCGGAGTCCGATGACTGCCCCAAGATCCAGGCGTTGAGGGCCAGGCTGAAGCAGAAGTATGGCGAGACCTTCTTCAGCGGCAAACCTGTGTTCCCCCCACCGCCTGCGTGGACCGTATGGCGAGGCCAAGATACGACTGAAGCAGGACCCCCGTGTGTATCGTCACGGGGAGTTTGCCCTGAGGGGCGAGAGGAAAGAGGCCATGGAGAAGATCCTCCGTGACTTCATCCAGAGAGGCTGGCTCGAGCCGTGCCACTCCGAATGGGCCTCTCCTTGCTTCGTCGTCCCCAAGAAAGTTGCCGGTGAGTGGCGGCTCGTGGTCGACTACCGCGGCCTGAACGCCCAAACGCAGCACGACAGCTATACGCTGCCCCTCATTGAGGACATGCTGCAAAAGCAACACCGGCGGAGGATCTTCACGGTGATTGACCTGAAACATGGTTATCATCAGATGCCTCTCGCCGAAGAGTCCCGTGCCTGCACAGCCATGAGCACTCCACTTGGACCTCTCCAGTGGAAGGTGATGCCCATGGGCGTCACCAACGGCAATGCGCTTTTCAGCGGATGCTGGAGAACCTGCTTGAGCCGGTGCGCGACTGTGCGGACCCCTTCGTGGACGACGTGATCATCGCGTCCGGGGACCCCAGCATGAGCTACGAGGAGCTCCTGGAGGCACACGAGAGGGACGTCACTCGAGTGCTGGACCTTCTGGTTCGGCACAAACTCACGGGCAGCAGTGACAAGGCCACCATTGCGGTAAGCGAGGTGGTCTTCGCTGGCCACGTAGTCGGGAACGGGCCGCGGAAGCCCATACCTGGCAAGGTGGCTGCGATTGAGCACTGGGAAAAGCCCAAAACGGTTTCTGAGCTACGGGCGTATCTGGGGTTCTGCAACTACTACTCGGGGTATATCAAGATGTATGCCGAGTATGCAGCCCCCATGACGACCATGCTCAAGGGCAACCGAGAGGAGACCAAGAAGGGGTCCAAGAAGGCTCTGGTCTGGACAGCTGAGTCCGACCGTGCCTTTGAGGGGATGAAGCAGGCGCTGCTATCCGCAGTGGGTCTGCACCTCGTGGATCCCGACCGAGGGTTCGTCCTGCGCACCGACGCTTCCGACTACGCCATCGGCGCTGTGTTGGAGCAAGTGCTTGACGACGGGAGGCACGTGCCCGTGGCCTTCTGGAGCGGAGTCCTGGCGGAAGGCCAGAGACGGACGTGGACGCCCCGTGAAAAGGAGGCGTATGCCATCGTCATGGCTCTCAGGAAATGGGCTGGGTACATAGCCCTCCATCCCGTCACCGTCTGCACCGACCATCAGAGTCTGCACTCGTGGCACAAGGAGCACGTGGACACCCCCTCAGGTCCCGCCTCCCGACGGGCAAGATGGCATGAGACCTTGGCCAAGTTCGACCTTACGGTTGTTTATATTCCTGGAAAGGATAACACCGTGGCGGACTGTCTCAGCAGGTGGGCCTATCCCGCCAGCAAGGGCATGCAGGATATCTCTGCCCATGGCGATGAGGCTGAGACCGCTGAAGCCAAGAAGATCATTGAAATGGAGCGCCTGATGGAGGAGGAGGATGTTAAATGCTTCGTCGTCATGGCCGCCGATGCCCCCCTCGCTTCGAGGGTGAGCAGAACGGTCAGTGTACTCGCCCCTGTGGGTGCCGCGGGCGGAAGGCCCGGTCCAGCACCCCCTGTGGGAACTGAGTCCGACAAGCACCTCTTCCCGGAGTCTTGCCTCCAGGACGACTGGACCGACGACTACGCCAAGTCTGAGGCCTTTGCGGCCGAGTATAGGGCTGTGACCGACCCTGACGACGGGCAGAAGTGGCCAAAGGGGCTGACCGAGGAAGATGGCAAGCTCTACCGGAATGGTAAGCTGCTAGTCCCGGAATCCCGGGTGCTCGAGCTTTGTGAAGCTTGGCACCACCACATGCTGCACCCAGGGGTCAAGAAGCAAGCCCTTGACATGCAGCGCCGGTTCGAGATCGACCACATCGGTCTCTACACCGCCATCAAGAAGGTCAGGAAGGGTTGCTCGGTCTGTCAGGCCTGCAATCCCGACAACCGGAACGTCAAGGGGGAACCCCAATGGACCCCGGTTCCTGATCAGCCCATGGAGAGCGTGGCCATGGACGTCTTCTGCATGCCCGAAGTGCACATAGGCAAGGAGACCTTTGACTGTGTGGTTCTCTGTGTGGACCGCCACAGCGGCTACGTTGTAGCCGTTCCGGCACGCAAAAAGGGGTTGCTTGCCAAGGAAGTGGCAGTCATGATGATTCGTCATTGGCTGACCGTCTTTGACATCCCCCGCACCATTTGCAGTGACCGAGGGCCCCAGTTTACTGGTGGCTGGTTCAAGGCTATGTGTTCCCTCATGGGAATACGTCATGCCAAGAGCGTCGCCTATCTCAGCCGGTCTAACGGCCGTGCTGAAGTGGCTGGACGGCAGCTGTTCGAGAAGCTGCGCAAGATCCACATCACCAATCCACGTCGGAACTGGTTTGAGGAGATGTGGCCTGCTGTGAAGGCCCATCATGACACCCCCACTCCGGGCGGCTTGTCCCCTCACCAGATTCTGTTCGGCAGGGACCCCCTGGGTAGGGGACTTCCCTTGTCTGGTGATGGCATGGCTATGGATGCCAAGGAGTTCTTCGCGCGGCAAGAGCAAACGGCGCGGGACATCCGCCAACAGCTTGAGAAGGAGCATGCTGAGCGTCAGAAGTCCGCCCCGAGCTCGACAGCGCAGAAGTTCAGGGTGGGAGACCCGGTGTGGGTGATCAGACCCCGCCCCATGGGCACCCACCGCACCAAAACCTGGTTCACACCCGGCGAGGTGGTCCGCAGGATTGGTGAGGACACCTACCGCATCAAGGTGGGTTACGGACAGTTCCGGGAGCGCCACGAGAGTCAACTCCGTGTGCGGGAACCCGACCTCCGTGGCCGACATGTGTCCCTGGACTACGCCAAACATGAGGCCGATTCGGACGACGACTATGCTGAGCAGGACGACTATACTGTCGAGAAGATCCTAGCTCAGCGTCCGAAGGCCTCGGCACCCGGAGGTCTGGAGTTCAAGGTTCGTTGGCGAGGCTATGGGCCGTCCCACGACACCTGGGAACCCGTCTCCTCATTCGTGCCGCGGGTCAATACTCCCTTCATGGAGTACATCCGCAAACACAAGACCAAGATCCACGTTTTGGACTTGGCAGCACTCACCCGGGCGATTGCAGCCAGGGGTACCTGATCAGCGCCCTGGGCTCTCCCCTGATGTGTTGTGAGCGCTTGTGAGGCCGACGAATCGTCCCTTACTTGCTTGCTCTCTTCCGTCTTTCGGTGACAGAGTGGCCATATACCCCCCCCTGCTGAATCCAGAGGAGGATGGCCCCTCTCTTCTTCTACTCGTCACTCCCCCCCCTGCTGAATCCTTGGGAAACCAGGTAGGGCGACTGACCTTCATAATTCTGAGCTCTTGGGGCCTTGAAGCCCATACGACGTTGCGCAACGGATGCCGCTGTCATCGGCATTGCGATTTTTTGGTGTGTGGTCTGGTTCCATGGCATTTGCGGAATCCAGACCAGTCGACGTGTGTCTCGAGACTATATATGCCTGAACTCAGGCGTTATCCTGTCCATCCTCCTGCATTTGCCTTATCCTGACCGTGGCGTGGTTTGGCACTCTGTTCTGAGTGTGTTTACACGCCTATTTACCCAAATTGTTGCTTGTTTTTCTGCCCTCCAGGATATGTGCATCTGTATGTTAAGTGTCATCAGCCCATCGCTGAGGGATGGACTGTTTTTCACCACGAATCGGGATACAGAGGCGCCTTGAGTCGCCGTGTACATATCCTTACAGCCTGGTCCAGCCTGGACCAGTACTTGATTACAGATTCTACTGTTTGAGTGCCCGTGATACCGTGTTGCCCTATTCGCTGTGATGTGTGGAGATCCTGATGGCGCCAGGCGGGAAGCCCAGTTGCCTGACTACACTCCCAGCGGTCCGCCACTGTCAGTCCCAGTGTGAGCCCACCGATTTGCAGACGCACTTGCATTCGGATGGCGGCCTCCGGTGCTCCTGACCTCGGTCAGTCTGCCTGGGAAACTGGTGGTTTGAGGAGTCGACGCCTCCGCCCACACTGCATGAGGACTCCCTCATGTATGGCCTTCGTGGCAGTAGGGCGAGGGAAAAGACGGCCTTGATGCCCGATCCCTTCAGGAGGAGTTCCCTTACGATTTGGGGTTCGTAAGGAGTTCGACTATGGCACTCTGGACTCGCGTCGTATGGATATGGACATGGTGCGCCCGAGGAAGGACCCGTGGGGACTCTCCCCAGTCGGCGGGCCTTGGGAAGCTTGGGGTAGCCTGATGGATCTTTGTGGTCGCTCTCGACTTGTGGGGCCACCTCGGCCGTCGTGTGACGCCTATGTTGGCCGTGTATGCCACTGCCACTGTGGTGGTGACCGTAGCAGCCGGCACCCGGTGCGCCTGGTATGGGTTAACGGGTCCCTTGGATGCCGAACAATCGCCGCCAGGACCCGGGACTTGATACTTGATACTATACATGTGCTACGAGCTGTTACAGCAGCATACCTATCCCACTGTGGGATACCTATCTTACTGTGACTTACTGAAGTGAGGATGTGACACCCCCCCCCCCCCTTTCAGGGAGTGGTCCTGGGTACCCGCTGCCATGCGTGGGTGTTATCGAGCCCCCCCAGGGTTTGCTCTAAGGAGGGGGGTGAAGCGGTACCCAGAACCCCATGGCCAGGTTACGGCATACAACCGGTCTCCGGTCCACTAACCCCATGCACGGCGTGTTCCGTGCCGTGAAGCCCCGCATCGGCAACCGATGCACCGCCAGCGGAGATTTGTGTATCAGAATATCAGGAATCAACAGGGTTTTATTTTCATATTGTTTCCGTCAATTTTTACGCTTCCGTTCCGATACTCACTGTTTTGACTGCTGGCGGTTGGTTCGCGACTTTACCGTAACCGCCAGTTTAACTGTTTATAATGGAAATTTTAACGCTATCCGTCACGAAGGCTCCAAAGTCGCCAGGAACTGCATGGATGCTTCCGCAATTTTCATAATTAATACTCGCAACCTTAATCCGAATTTTTCAGGATGTCGAAATCGGATTTTCGACTTCGACATCCCCGCACTTGATTTGACCTCTTTCGAGTGGACCTACGTGCTTCCGTATGCACGAATCAACTTCCCTTTTATCCTGCCCTCCATTTGTCTTAAAGATATGGGCAAAACAAAGTTGATTCGTGAGGCCACTTGTGAAGGTCATATCTCGTGTTGCTTGCGAGGAATTACGATAAGGAAACGTGGGATGTATTTACAATACTCCCGACGTAATTTAGGAAGCATTATATGCCTTGCGTTTCCACACGTGCGCGCTAGTGTAATGGATCATGGTCAATTGGGTAGAGTTTGCGTTATAACTCTTTGGCCATGATATTGCGTGCGTTAAGATAACTTTCGAGTGTAGCGCGCAAGTGTTGGTGTGGCATAGGAACTCTCCTTGAGTTCCTATGAGCGATTGACACAAAGTTATGCCCTTGGAGGGGCATGACATATCGTGGTGGGAGCTACCTTTTTGGGCAATATGTGGTATGTGCCATGTGTTGTGTTGCGTGCCCATTTGGCGGGTCCATTGCTCCAAGTCGAACCCGCCAATGGACCTCATATTGTGCAAGCCCCTTCTCCATACTCCCTACGGTCAATTGCATGCCTAACCTTCGTGAAGGGAAGCTTGTGTGGTGATCCCGAAGCGATGCGTTGGGAGCAAGGTGTGTGTTTTCCATTTTTTCATATTTTCATGTGCCCACTTGGGAAGTAGCGCTCGTAACCTTTCAAGGCGCCCCAAGTGGAGCACATATGTGGGATGGAAGGTCAATGGTGTCAGGTCATTGTGTTTAGAAGGATTAAGTGATTGCACGATCCAAGCCGGAGATATTATAATATAATTGTAGACCTTTCAAGGCACTTTTGTGTGTCATTGTGCCAATTTTGCCATTTTTGGCTCGTCATGATGTCAAGTGGCGACCGTGTATCTCAACGTTGCGCTCAATTGACATCATGACCCAAGTATGATATGAGGGTACATACTTCGGTGCCCAACATATCTTGGACCCAGCGAATAACTCCTCTTAGGCTTGACATACCGTGGCCGCCATGTTGGCGATTTGGGACTATCCCAAATCATGGGCTCACTTGGCGACCCTGCCATTCCCAATATCGGAGGAGTTGGGCGACGCCCAAAAGATATGTTGGACCAATATGACTTGATACCAATCCTATGGCACACTCCGGTCCGAGTCGGGCATGTGCCTCATTTGCCCCAACCATGAGTGTGCGCATTTTTGGCCATTTTGAGCATTTTTCGACTTTTGCTGCCCGCCGTGCCCCATGTTCTAACCTTCGTGCACGCCGGACGCATGGACCAATGGACCATATATGACATGGGAGTTATGGGTAATGGTCCCCATGGTCGACACACTACGTGGGCGAAGCGGAGCCGCCTTCGTTAAGGCGCTAGGCCAAATTGAGTATGGGCACTTTTGCCATTTTTGCATTTGTGGGCCCAAATGGGATCGTCACCACGCCGAGTGGCATGGAGATCTTTGAGAGCCAAGGGCATGGGAGTCTCCGTTGGGCTCCCGATGGATCACGCATGGAATGGCGGATCCGATCTCCAAGCCGGCGTGGAGATATACTATTGGGAGCACACCGAATTTTGGCTCATTTCAGGCAGCCAAAATGACCCAATTTTGGGACCCCAATTTCCCCCTTCCGTGTGGTCAATTGGCGGCCCCATTTCTCTAAGCCCAGAGGGAGCCCGGACCTAAATCCAAGTTGTACACTCAGATATAAGTCCTAGGTCCTGCCTCCTACCCTGTGAGCCATTGGCCTTACCTTGGCCGGGCGAGCCACGCGTGGGAATGACGCTAATTTTGGTGATTTTGGCATCATGACCCCACATGGCTCATCCGTGTTGCCCTGATGCCGGGACCTCAGAGGGAACCAGGTTGGGTGAGGGCTCCAGGGGGTTCGTACTCAAAGGGCACAGGGTCAGCTGCCTCGTCCCTACCTCTGGCGGGTCCGGACGAGGGGTCAATTTTGGGGATTTTTGAGTTAATTTCAGTTTGGGCTGAAACAGCCCATTTTCAGCTACCAACTCCTGGGTGATAATGGCGGGGCCATATCTCTGGCTCAGAGTGGAGTTGGGACCTGCTATTAAGGGAGCATAGGGAGCCACTGTCGGTTGGCCTTGGAGCTCCTTGGTTCCCAGGAACTCGCCTGTGGCTGGGCGGGACACCCCCCCTATTGGCAGGGTTTCAGGGTCCGGACTGAGCAGGGCATGGGTTGTGTTTGAGCCCCCGCCCCCATCAGCCACTGAGAGGGTCGGACCTGGGATTGGGATATGAGTTGGGACTGAGTGTCTATGGTCCTGTGATGCCCTTACCTCAGTCCAGTCTTAACCCTATGTGTACATATCCTGATGTGTTGCTGTACATACTTTCGTTCCCTCTTTGCAGAGTGGCAAGGATTCTGAAACGCTTTGTCACATGACACGAGCGTATTGATGCCCTTGTGAGCGTAGTGCCTTGCCTGCCTGCTCACCTGTGCGTGTCACCGCAGCGTCCCGTGGCCGGCCCCCCACGGGAACGCGTCAATACCTCCTCCAAATGACACTTAATCTCCAATCCCATCCTCCAACCCCAACGCATACACTCGCTTCACCAACGGCACTCTCGTCTTGTCAGCAAACAGCAAACAATCAGCAACCAACAGCCAGCAACCAACAGCCAGCAACAAACAGCAAACAACCAGCAGCAGCAACAGTCAGCAACCAGCAGCCAGCGACCAACAACCAATAACCAGCGGCCATCAGCCAACAACCAGCACATCAACCACCCACCGCCTCCCATCCACAGTAGGACACTTCCAGCGACAACAGCCATCAAACACCCCCCCCCCCCAACCACTCTCCCCAGACACCCCAGACATTATCCCCCCCCCCCCCCGGCTACCTGCTCCCCTCTTCCGACACTCCTTCGACCTGTATCAGCAAGCAAGTAGCACCCAGCTACCATCCAGCAGCAAACATCCAGCAACCAGCAGCCAGCGACCAGCAGCCAGCAGTCCTCAGCCAACAACATACAGCAGCAGCAGTCAACATCCAGCACCCAGCAGCCATGAGCAATCGGCCAGTAAACAGCAGCCACCAACACCCACTAACACGCAGCCAGCAACCAACAGCCATCTGACACATCAGCCTTCACCCGTCACCCACCTACACGGCAGGACACAACACCGTCACCACACTGCACCACACTGCACCACTGTATGCACAGCTCTGCGCACCAGGAAACCTTACCGATCCATTGAGTCTTTTTTGTTTGAGCCATCAATTGGAATTTTTCTTTTCTATTATTCTCTCTTCTCTTCGCTCAATCCACTGGTCCATTTTTCCATTATATCATCTTTTTGTTTTTTTGTTTTTTTTGTTTTTTCTTTTTTGCCTTGGTATAGGCTATATATCCCTTTGCATCTTTCACCGAAATGGCCTCCACTAGTATGTTAACCTTTTCAACCCCATGGTGCAGTTCATGCAGTGTTTTCACCCTGACTTGGTTTGTAAATACCCGCGGCTGTCCTTCGGAGAACTTCGGCTCACCATGAACGCTCATTTTGCCCATGGTTAGGCCGCTTTGGTGCAATGCTTTGGGCGGGGGACCGCCATGCCTCAAAAAACAAATGCACCAACATAATTCTATGGGTCCAAAACCACCAAAATTGACCATGTCCTAAAAATCAGAACGACGGAATCCAAGTTTAGAAAAACGAAACACCATAAGCTGATGCCCAAACGCGATTTGCGGTCACGCGCGAACATACTTCGCCGATCGAGCAGAAGCCTTATTAGTACTTTAGCTCCTCTCATATATACCAAGAGTGCAAAAAAGATATAAAGTCAACTGGAGAACATAGATAACACTTCATTTCAATGGGGCTGAGGGGTTGTTTGGGGCATTGGGTACTTTGCATTGTTGAAGATTGAGATAGCACTTGTCAAGTTGTACTCATTATTGTCATGGGTTTTATAGCTAAAATGCGATTATTCTACATTTTCAACATTCTATAATGTAGCATAAATAAGGACTCAAAGGGTCAATGTTACAATCAAGGCTACTCTACTCCATTAAAAGACACTGTTTCTAACGGTGTAGAACAGTTCTACCAATGTACAAATCTCTTATGAGATCCGGAATTAAAATTCTATTTGACTTCGGAGGCTCCACTACTACCCTACTTGCTCACCGTCAGATTTGTGAGAAAAAGAAAATAGCGGTTGTACAGAAATGAGAGTGGTGAAGGCTACTGCATAAACGAAAATAGCGGGCATGGACATTTGTCGACATCTGATTTTCTAAACTCTCTGAATAGACCCTACCTGTTGTGAATTCCTGCCTTTGCAATGTGAAATACGTTCCTAAACCCCAATGTTTGTTCCCCTACACGCTGTAAACCACAATATCCAGAAAATCCAGAACTTAACCATGAGCGATCCCAAGTGCAGCAAGAAGAATATGAATCATTTTGACATAAGATGGATGGGGCTGCAGTAACAAAAAGAGAGCTTAAACACTCTATTTACATGCACAAAGTTTATGCACACTTCATGCTGGTCTGCGGCACTTGTGCACTTGTTTACTTGTTTGTTGCCTTGCTTGCGACTCAGTTTATTGCTCAGCAGACCTCCAGTTGCTCACAACAAAATTGGAAAAATGCAGATCTCCGAATTAGTACAACTTGGAAGAAAACAAATATCACAGATGGATTCCCCTTAAAAAAAATA
Organism: Eutreptiella sp. 'Long Island Sound 2002'; assembly: GCA_964036045.1. Taxonomy (NCBI): domain Eukaryota; phylum Euglenozoa; class Euglenophyceae; order Eutreptiales; family Eutreptiaceae; genus Eutreptiella; species Eutreptiella sp. 'Long Island Sound 2002'. Next base: position 12,386,121 of record OZ038401.1, on the reverse strand, counting down.
GGTTGAAAAACATCAAGATTTACTCCAAATAATCTTTCTGTATTTTTTGTCATCGAAATTCAAGTAAGAAAAAGTCACTGCCATGTCTTTCTTGGAGGGCTTGATCCAGGCTAAGCCCCCCTTAAAACCCTTTGTTGATGCTGAGACAAACTTAAGTGTTTTTATCTCTCTTTTGTTGCCTAAAGTACACTTTCTCAAAGTAACTAGGGTTGTGACCCTAGCCCCCCCCATGAAGTTCACCCCTACCACTCAACTGAGCGGAGGTACCTTCCTTCATGGAGGACATACCAAAAGAAATCAGGCATTTCATGCTTGTGGGCCTTGAAGGTTAAGCCTAAGTGGTCTCCCACCCCAAGACCCCTATACTCAATTGTTTCTACCACTTATTGTGGTCCTACTTTGTAACTGTTTCTGAATTCAGTTGCTTGGCCAAGTCATTTTCTGTGTGGTCCTGACATCTATGCCCCTCAGTCCTAACCAGCACCATTTCACCCAAAAGAGTGCACATGAAGTGCCTATTGCAACCTCTGAGGCTAGAGTCTGACCAATTTTCTTATAAAACCTTTTGTATTATCCATTTGTGATTGAATCTATGTTCATATACCTGCTTTGTCTATCTGCAGCCCTTCTGTGTTACACTGGATTCCAAAACCAATCATTGATTCGATCCATATTCAGTCCTTGCTCTACTTGCTGCTTTGGTTTGGGGTTTTCAACTACAAAACCTGCAGGAATACATCAAAAGACCTAGGGCATAATTCAAGGACATCTTTCCGGTAGCAGAGACAGTCCCTTGTGACCTTTTGAACCGACCCTGAGAAGAAGTGCAAAACAAAAGCTCAACAACAAGTCCAACATGTCCACGCCAAGCGTCAGGACCTGGCCTATCCCAACTGTCCAAGTACAAATGGGCAGTGTGGTCCACCCAATGAGTGAACCACCACACCGAGCACCACATCACCTCAGTGGCGCATCTGGGTCCCAAGGAGATCCAGAACGCAGAAGGGCGGAAGAGAATAAAGGCCTTACCACCGAGGCCTTAGCAGCACACGGTGGAGACAGCTTCAGTCACCTCCACAGACGTGTGGCTGCTTCAGTATCAAGATCCAATTGTCCAGCTTCATCCTCAACTGCCATTGAAGGACCTGAGGAATATGAGAAGCTGAAGATGAAGATGGATGAGTACATCATGCATGAGGAGTACTATAAATCCATCCGTGGGGAAGATGGAGAGGAGCCCTTGGCTGTACATGGATCCAGACCACGTACAGATCTAGGGTCCTACGCACACTCTGGTCCCCCGTCCACAGCATCCCTGCCAAGACGACTACGACCTGAGTACCCAACCCCAAGGGCTCCTGAAGTGGGCCCAACACGAGTCGAAGAACATCATCCAAGGCCAACCCATGGTGCCCTGGACCAAACGGCCGAGCTGCTGGCCAAATTCCTGTCTGGATCAGAAGATCCAGATGTGACGGCCTTATCAGAGGCCATTAAGGCTAAACTGGGTATTGCAGAACCCTTACCCAAGCCTGAGTTCCTCTCTCTCTCTCCAGGGCTGAGTACCCTGGCCGAAGATCTCAAGAGATCGAGGGTCTCAAGGCTGTTGCCTAAGGTTACCTGCCCCAGCCCCTTTCACCCCCGAGCCAGGACTGTGCCTATGGCGGATCTACAGGACGTGCCTGTCACAGAGAGTGAGAGAAGAGGGCTGTCAGCCCTGGCCCCTCTTGCCGGCGTGTCGCCTACAGGCCTAACTCCGGGGGGTGGGAAGACGGGCAGACCAATTGCCCAGGCGAACATCCAGCTGGAACTGCCGGAGTTCGACCCCAAAAATCTGCCTGAATGGGCAGAAGAATTTGCGGAGTTCCTTTTGTTGACTGGCCAATCCCATGTGGATGTGGCCACCAAATGTTCACTGCTAAAACGCTCTTGCAAAAAGAAATTTTTGCAAAAACAGGTCAAACAGATTGTGAAAACCTGTTCTACCTGGGCAGAGGTACTCCTGAGGTTAGAGAAAACATTTCCAGTCTATGAGACTGACCTCAGCGTACGCACACAGATCGAGGAGCTACCTATGCTCCCGGAGTTTCCATCCGCTGCGCGAATTTCTGAGTATGTGTGCGACTTGGAGTACTTATTTTCGAGGATGAATGTGGGCTCCTACGGAGCCACTGAGCCCCACCTGTGGCTCATGAGTAAGATCCCCCAGCGTACGTGGGATGATTGCCGCTCCACCTCTGAGAGGAAGAGCAGGACCCACTCGTATGATACACTGGTGGATCTCTTGATTGAGCTAGCTCTTGAGAGAGAGAACGACTCCCACATGGAGAAGTTCCTCAAGAAGCATTTGGGACGAGGTGGTACCCCTACCCCCGAACGTGGCGAAGGGAAGGGGCATAAAAATCCCACTAACACCAACCAGGGAGGCGGTAAAGGGAGGGGCAACCTACGTGCCATGAACGAGGTTCCAACTGATGCAGGCACACCCCCCCTGTTTTACTGCCGACCTGTCAATGACAAGGGGGGACCTTGTCATGCCTCTGACTGCGATCTCCGCAGTGGCTGTATGCTGCAGATGAAACGTCAGCAGCATACTAAAGATGGGAAAACTGTGACCCATCAGGACCACTTCAGGTGTACCATCACCTGTGGTTACTGTGGCAAACGTCGTCACTATGAGGACGAATGCCACATCAAGAAACGCGAGAGTGACAAACTCAAGCGTCAGGAGGCGGAGCGCCAGAAGACCCAGACGCCCGCCAGAAATCCCCCGAATGGGGATAAAGGTAAAGGAGGTGGCAAGGGGGGTGGCAAAACTGGACCCCCTAACCCCCAGAGGCGCTCATCAGCGCCCGTTGCTACACCTACTCCTGCTGCCACACCCGCTCCTGCCGCGGGTGTCCCCCAGAAGCGCCCCCAAGGGGATAACGCCACCCCTGAGGGGAATAATTCTAAGAAGAGGCGCTTGGCCTGGATGGCCAAGTCCCTCATGGCTGCAGGAGTGGATGTGAAATTCCCTGATGAGGAATAGGGGGGCGGCTCCGAAGAGGAAGACTTGGTTTTCTGGATCCTCGTGAAAATCGGGGATCAGGTTTTTCGAGCAGTGCTTGATACCGGCGCAACACTTTCCATAGTGGCCCGGCGCCTGCTTAAAACTTTCAGGAAAACTAAGACCGTGGCCATAAGAGTAGGGGATGGGCGTACCATCCATTCCCTGGGGGGGGGTCGATGTGACCATATGTCTGGGCGACGAAACCGTGACCCAACACTGCAGAGTGTTGGACACTGACGCCTTTGACATCGTCATTGGCACTGACTTTCTAAGAAGAAACCCCCAGGTAAAAATGCTGTCCCTACAGCGTCCTTACTCTTGCACTGCGACTTTGGCAGTGGGCTATTCTCCGTTCCTTTGGAGCTGTCAGGACGAAAAGAGTCTGGGCTGCGCTACGCAGCCAAGACGAACTATCGTACTGAAAATTACCAACTGGCCCGTCATGTTCTCGAAAATGGACTGGCGGCCCTTCAGGTAAACCTGGATGAGATCCAGGTGGAATTGTTTGCGAGCCAACAACAGCACATCAAGCAGTTGTACTGCTCGAAACAAACGAACAATGCTTTCCGTTTCTTCTGGAAAGCAATGGGCCTAGCGTATGCTAACCCACCCTTCTCCCTGCTCGCGAAGGTTCTAACCAAGATCGCTTATGAGGGAGGAAGGGTTGTTATGTGCACCCCTGACTGGGGTTGCTCTGGTGAACATGCTTACTGGCGCCGTATGCTAGACCGAATGACCGTGGGAAGAGTGCAACTCCCCGACGGCCCCATCTATGTGCCTGAGGACTCAGACACAGCTATGCAGGCCCCTGAGTGGGCCAGTTTCCTGTCCATCATTGATGGATCTCTCAATCCTGTACCCCTGTGTGACCTGGACCAGGTGCTACTAAAAGAGGTCATGGCCGAAAATCGTGGCCTGACCCTTTATGATCTCAAAAATCGATCTCCTGAGCACCTATCTGCCACACTTACAGGGTGTGAGTCTCCTGATGACTATCTGGAACCTGCAGCTATAGAAGAGGATGCTGACGACCAACTGTCTGAGATCGCCAGCACTATTCCCTCTGTTGATCCCAGCTGTGTTGACTTAAAACATAGTGCTTTCCTGGCCCAGCTGTTGCTAGAGGAGGTAGATCTAGAGTCAACCTCTGAACCCGCTTCCTCTGTTGGGAAACCAGTGCTACAGATGCAGCCTGTGCACACAGGTGAACCCGTGGCCCGGAGTACTGATGCTCTGGCACGGCCTGCTGCTAATAACATGCCATTGTCTGAGCATGACACTCAAGAACTCCGACGGCTGTTATACCTGAAGGCCGAAGGTATTGAGCGCCAAGAGCGGCTGCAATACCTCAGACAGACCTGGAAATACTCCATCTGGTCTGAGGAAGACGATGAGTCCTATACGCTGCCTGATCCTGAGATCCCTCTAGTGTATTCTCTACACTATGGGCAGCAATGTCCCCCTGAGTGGGACGATGGTACTGTACCTGCCGAAACTGCTGATCGGCATAAAAAGAAAGAACATGGAAAAAGCAACCTCCATGCTGAGGAGGATTTCCTTCAGAAAGTCGAGAGTCTTAACCTTGACCCCCGCCTGAAGAAACTGCTTATAACCTATGAGGAGGTGTTCGGCGCCTTGCCGCCTCCCCTATCTTGTAAAAAACTGGTCCAGATGGACCTGAAATTGAAACCCGAATTTGAAAAGACGCGAGTGAGGCGTCGTCCCTATCCCGCTCCACAGGAACAGGTTGAAGAAATCGAGCGCCAGATCCAAGAATGCATTGATGCTGGCCTCGTTGAAGAGTATAAACATGGGGACTATCCCCATCACTGCAGCCCCTGTTTCCTTGTTGCTAAACCAGGGTCGACTGCTCTACGTCTTGTGGTAGACTATGGTGAGGTCAACAAGAAAACCCAGAACCACTCAGGGAGTATTCCTAACATGGAAAACACCCTGGAGCGTATTGCCAAATGCAGGTATAAGACCAAAATGGACAAACGCTCTGGTTTCTGGCAGGTTGACCTAACCGCCGCAGCTCAGGAGCTGCTTGCCTTTATAACCCCTAAGGGTCGTGTCTTCAAGTGGAAGGTTATGCCTTTCGGGGTGGCTAACGCCCCAGCGCTCTTCCAGGAGCTTATGAACAAAATTTTGTACATACTGAGGCGCAGGCCTCTAGTACAAGAGTTGATTTCTCGGGGTGCAGAAATGGAGGCTCACATCGACGACGTGAGTTTGGGTACTAATACCAAAGAGGACCATGTCCTTCTCCTCCGTGAATTCTTCACTGTCTGTCAAGAAAACCATCTCCGAATCAAACTCGAAAAATGTGAGTTCATGAAAGAGGAGATGGAGTATTTGGGTTTCGACGTGGGGTATGGCTGGTGGAAACCAGCCGCGTCTAAGATGCAGCCCCTACAGGACATGCAGATTCGCGATGACCCTAAGAAGGGTCTACACGATGTGAGGAGTTTTGTGGGCGCCTGTAATTTCTATCGGCGTCACATCCACAATCTTACTTACGCCTCTGCACCCCTCACTGACCTAATCAAGAAAACTACTCCCTGGAGGTGGACCTCCAGAGAGGAAGAGTGTTTCCAGGAGTTGAAGAAGAAGATTGCCTCCTCCAACTGCCTGGGAGTTCCCCGCCCTGAGGGCGAGATAGTCCTGATCACTGATGCCAGTGATGTAGGGGGGGGAGGTACGATCTATCAATGGCAGGAGCTTAACCCCGCTGAGCTAACCCACTGCCATTATCGTACTACTGGACTGAACCGTGATGGTTCGTTGAAACATGACTATCCTACCAGTGAGTGGCGACTGGTGCCATTGGGACACTGGAATTGGAAGTGGAACCAAGCGCGTTCCAACTACAGCACCTATGACCAGGAACTCCTGGCCGGTATGTTGGTGCTATCTTCACAATCCCGACTCCTGGGGTCTAACCCTATTGTCTGGCTGTGTGACCAGGAGCCTGTGAAGTCTTTTCAGAAGGGCCCACCACCAGAAAAAGCGAAGCTAAAACGGTGGTGGACTTACCTGAGCCAGTTCAGGCTGACAGTGCATCATATCCCCGGGATTAAGAATGAACTGTCTGACTATATATCGCGCAACAACTTCGATGCGCTTATTGGTGAGAGCTCTGAGGCGCTCGCCAAAGAGGCTTTCCAGCGTATGGATGTCCAGCTTGACCTATCCATGCGCACTGCTGGAATCCTGGAGGGTTGGAGTCTAACCGACTATCAGTCAGAGTATGAAGAAATTCTCCAAACCCTCAGCACTGGTCTCGAACCCCGTGTCATGGACGGGCACCAGTGGTATAAAAACAATCAGTACCTCTTCTACGAGGACCGAATTGTTGTGCCTGAGGCACGACTGGATGGGTGCCTACAGTGGTCCCATCTCAGTTCTGGTCACACTGGCGCTAATCGCTCAGTGGACTTCTTCCGTGAGTGTTTCTACTCTAGTCTAACCCTGACTGAACTAAGGTCGCGTATGCAGACCATTGTGGATGCTTGTGGCTGTCATGCCAGCAAGCAGAGCGACAGTAGGGCTAGGGGCCTGATCTCCAGCTTACCCATACCCTATTGTGCTAACTCTCTTCTCTACGTGGACTACATCCACGGCCTACCACGCTTTGGCGGCTAGGATAGTTGCCTCGTGGTCACCTGTGGTCTATCACGCTTCACCCGTGTGTTCCCTTGCAATAAGAAAATCACAGGTGAGCAGACTGTAAAAATGTTGGTCGAACAATGGTTCGAACCCTATGGAGCACCTAAACAGGTGCACTCTGATGAAGATGTACGCATCCGCAGTGACACTGGGTGGTGCAAACGAGTGCTAAATGCCCTCAACGTGGAGGTAACCACAGGTGTGCCCTACACTCACACGTCTAACCCTCTCTGTGAGAGACAGAACCGTGTGGTGGAGCAAAACTTAAGAATCCTGATGAAACAGGAGCGCACCAAGGACTGGGTACGCCTAGTGCCCTGGGCAGTTCTGTCCATGAACTCACAGCGGAGCTCTTCTACGGGTTTCACCCCCCACGAACTGTTCCATGGAGGACGACCTGCTTGGTTCTTCAAAACCCCCTTTCCTGAGGACTTCAAGAGCCCTGTGGGAGATTGGCTAGAACACAAGCAGTCTCTGGCTAACCAGGCTGGTACTAACCTGAGGCACATTCGTGACCGTGAACAGAGCCGACGGAACCGCCTACGGCGACCTGCCAGCTTCAAGGTTGGTGACCTTGTTTTGGTACACCATTCACGCCTACCCTCCTGGCCACGTAACTGCCTACAGGACCCTTACTTTGGACCCTATCGTATCATCAGGATAGATGGATCCAGGATCCATGTCAGGTGCAGTCCGCGTCTAGGTGGTGAACTGCTATGTGCTCCTAAGCAGTTGAGGCACTATCACTCCCCTGACGACTTGTCTTGGGATGAGTGGCGCCTCAGCGACAGTGAGATTGAACGTATAGACCTAGAGAACGCTGCCAGTAGGGATGCAGGTTCGAATTCGCACGAATGCGCTCGAATTCGAATTCGCCCCGAATTCGCACGAATTCGTGGACCCCTCCGAATTCGAATTCGCAACTTCAAATTCGAATTCCCCCTTGATTCGCTTGAATTCCCCCGAGGCTTAGAATCCATAGGCACCTACAATTTACCTTCACCTGTTTGCATATGCCCATTACCATATGGCATTAAACATTTCAAGTCCAAAAGCTTCCATAACCTTGCAATTTTTGTTGTTTGTTGTTGCTTGCATTCACCGTGCTTAAACTATTTGACAAAAATAAAGACAAATCAAAACGAAGAATTCCAAATATCGATGTATACACCCTTCCTCGATTCTTTCAAATACCTTTTGGAAAAAAAGCAACAAAGCATGCAAAATCACCAATCCACACACAAACCATCACATGTGAACCACTTCTTGCCATTATTGGGCCTTCATTCATTGTATTCTTGCATTGAATCATGAAACTTGAATTCATCTAAGGGAGAGGATAACAAATACAAGGGAAACATAAAGCAAACTAGCAATGGGCATTCAATTAACATTATTATTGTCATGATGCTCAATAATCATCACTATGTGACCGTTACAGTACACTGTCAAATCTGGACTTTTTCGAACCTCGTAACAAGGATTTCTCTGCGTGCACGGAGCCGACGAGGGCAAGGAGTGTACCAAAATGAAGGTTAGGCAAGGGAAAACACGTTTTGACTGTCCAAAGTCGAAAAAAAAAGGTCGAAAATTAAAAGTTCGCGACGCGTTTTTCTCCGAACTGGTGCGGTTTTGGGAGAAACAGAGGGCACCGTCGTGTTCAGTGCAACGAGGCGGAGACAGCGGTGCGTTCAAAAGTCAAAAACAAGCTTTTTTCTCGAGACCGGGTACGCAGGCACCGCACAAGCAACTGAATGGGTTAATCAAAGCACAATGATCATGGTTTTAATTGTATAAAGTCAAAAAAATTATTGCATGGCACAATTCAAAGTTAGGTTTTCATCTGGAGAAAAGACGGCGCACGCGTGGTCATTTTGCTGTCGCCTGCGAATTCGCAGAGCGAATTCGCCCCGAATTCGCAGTACTGTGAATTTCAGGCCGAATTCGCAGCGAATTCGTGCTGCGAACGAATTCGCAGCGAATTCGGCGAATTCAAATTAAATTCGCTGCGAATCTGCATCCCTAGCTGCCAGTCCAGAGGAGGCAGACGAACTCGAAGAGATGACTGCCGATGAGATGGCAGTCGATGGTTACTACGTGGTTGCAGGAATTGCTCGCCACGAGTATAAACAGGGCTGGAAATTCCTTACCCTGTGGGATGGCTATGGTTTGTCTGAGGCGACCTGGGAACCTATGTCAGCCTTCATACAACCAGATGGGAGTATCAACCCCATCTTCCGCACTTACCTCGTTGAGAACAACGAGGGTCAGCTCCTAACCCGTGCTGAGACTATGTCCCAGCGTAAGAAGCGAAACTAATTACCCTGTGTCAGTCTACTGACCCTGTCTGTGCCCTGCAGACCCACGCCTATGGTTTCCAGCGTGAGCCAGGTGGCCGCTTATCAAGATTGCAGCCACCCAGCGAGTGTTTGCCTTGTTGACCATGTGTTGCATGGGTACTGCCCTAATGTAATGACCTTGGTGAGCCAACGAAGAACGGTGGCTTTCTACACCAGGGGGGAATGACAAGCAAGGTGTTATGAGGCAAGGTGTGTCTTCCCTCCTTGGGGACAAGCGAGCCCACAGTTAGGACCCCTGACTGGTCCAGACCCATGGGGTTCTACCCTTCCTTACAGGGTTTACCATACCCCTAAGTGTGCTACGTATGTCTGTATGTGTCTCACTTCTCTCCCCAGCGTGGCTCCCGGAGACCGGGCTTCGCTGACGTCGGACCGAAGGTCCTAATCAGGTACTATTACCACTCCTATGGCGCCCAATTTCTGTGCTGGCGCCTAACCTTGGGGTAAACGGCAAAAGCCCTACCTACTAAGAGGGGAGGGGTGGCCAAATGTGCTAAGGGCATACAAAACGCCCATTTTTGCTACAGGCCAAAAGCTAACGCACTCCCCTGCCCACGAGGAAAAGCACGCGGGACAGGAGACACCACTACACTACACTCACTAACGCCAGCACCGGCCTTCGAAGGCAGGGTGAGCACTCATCACTTGCACTCACCTCCTGCCAGGCCTGCTGACCCTAACCCCTACACACGCTACTGGGTGCTGCTGTCGAACGTCACTCAGGCCCTAGTGGCCCTCCTGTGAAAAGGACGAGAGAACACAGCGCTCCTAAGCAGCTGTGGCCTAACAGGGGACGCCACAACGCGTTTCCCCTGCTAGGGCTTGGAGGGAAGGGGTGCTCTCGTTGCGTGCACAGCGCAGATGTCGTTGAGGTCGAACTGTCCTCGCCAGTACTGGCTGAGGCACAGTGATTTGATTTGTGATCAGCGCCCCTGTTTTGCTGAGGCAGAAAAATGGTAGCCGCCGAAGGCAGCTGCTGCGTGCACCAATCACCCTTAACCTCTCCCACCTGTACAAAAGAGGCAGATGAAGGGGCGTTTGCGACTGAGGAACCAAGCCACACTCCAGGTATTATACCCTTCTCAGTGTGACCTATAATACGCTGTTCGCAAACACGCTGCAGATGCAGCTACCCCTGTCAAGCAAGCAAGCTTTAAGAAACTCCTCGGGTTCTCTTAAAGAACGTACCGAGGAGCCTCTGGGTAACGTAAACAAGGTTTACCGTGCGCAATTCGCGTGGCCTACCCTTTAATGCATCATGTGCACGGAGGGAAGGGAGGCTGAACCACAGACTCAACCAGGAGGTGAGCTCCTCCTGGGCTAACCTACCTTACTCACCATGCATCGTGTGAATGCCGCATTGAAACGAACACAAAACAAACCTAAGCGTTTTAAGCAACTCAACTTGAACGCCACGGCCGCACACGAACAAACGCTTACCTGTGAAGAAGGAAACAAGGGTGAATTAGGGATACAGGTGAGGCGACACAGCGTGTGGATGCCTAGATTAGGCACATGCATCGCGAGCACAGCGCATATTCTAACCCTACGTGCGCGCTGCGCGCTCCATTCGCATCACATACCTTTCATTCCTGCTTTCACCTGTGCAGAGCACGAGAGATGAACACCCGACCCCCCAACGAGCACAGCGTTGACAACCCTAACGTTTTGACGGAACAAGCAACACGAACGCAATGCGTGAGTGTGAAGTGACACAGACATACCTGAGAGACGGGTTGTTGAACTGCTCTGTGGTGTGGGCTGATTTTGAATGCTTTACTCTGAAGTTTATAAAAATTTTGATGCAACTGTGCAAAAATTTTCTTTAAAACTTTGAAAACTGCGGCTCATACCTTCTTTTCCAAAAGCCGTTTTCGCTTGCGCAACCCTTTTCTTGGCGTCCGCTTCCTTTGCGCTTGTCTGCGACTTTAAGTTATGTGTAAAAATGACGATTTCCCGCGTGGTTTCGTCGATTTTCAACGATTTCACTTGCTAAATCGCAACCCCTTCCGCAAAACCGCAGGAATCACTCCCTGCTGGTTCCATTTTCTTTTTTTTCCAACTCCTGGGGGTTTGTGTCCTCCATTGGGAGTATTGCTCCGCCCTGGCCCTTGGTCAGGACGTTTACTAAAACGCTGTTTATACGGCGATAGCCGTCCGCATTAGAGCGTTCGACTGTACCCTAGTGGACAGACACATGTGCTCTGGACAGGGAGTCCTGGGTTCAATTCCCACTGCCCCCACACTTTTTCCAAAAGTTTTCGCCGCACGCCGGCGACTTTTGAGGAATGCCCCTTCGAAGGGACATCATTCACGGTACACTACACTGTTTTTCAAGGGTCCCTACAGTGTGATAGGCTTCTATGAAGTGATGAGAATGTTTTTGGTAAGTTTAATGCATTTTTTTGAGGTAATTTTGGGACTATTTCAGCCTTTTTTCTTGGTCCTACTAGCTTAGCTAACTAGTACTCCAGGGGGGAGTAAGAAAAAGTCACTGCCATGTCTTCCTTGGAGGGCTTGATCCAGGCTAAGCCCCCCTTAAAACCCTTTGTTGATGCTGAGACAAACTTAAGTGTTTTTATCTCTCTTTTGTTGCCTAAAGTACACTTTCTCAAAGTAACTAGGGTTGTGACCCTAGCCCCCCCCATGAAGTTCACCCCTACCACTCAACTGAGCGGAGGTACCTTCCTTCATGGAGGACGTACCAAAATAAATCAGGCATTTCATGCTTGTGGGCCTTGAAGGTTAAGCCTAAGTGGTCTCCCACCCCAAGACCCCTATACTCAATTGTTTCTACCACTTATTGTGGTCCTACTTTGTAACTGTTTCTGAATTCAGTTGCTTGGCCAAGTCATTTTCTGTGTGGTCCTGACATCTATGCCCCTCAGTCCTAACCAGCACCATTTCACCCAAAAGAGTGCACATGAAGTGCCTATTGCAACCTCTGAGGCTAGAGTCTGACCAATTTTCTTATAAAACCTTTTGTATTATCCATTTGTGATTGAATCTATGTTCATATACCTGCTTTGTCTATCTGCAGCCCTTCTGTGTTACACTGGATTCCAAAACCAATCATTGATTCGATCCATATTCAGTCCTTGCTCTACTTGCTGCTTTGGTTTGGGGTTTTCAACTACAAAACCTGCAGGAATACATCAAAAGACCTAGGGCATAATTCAAGGACATCTTTCTATTCATGACTGAGCAACTCAGTAGGCACTGCCCAAATCTAGGTCAGTGCTGTGCATGCGTGCATTCAGGCTGGTCACACGCTCACACACCCCAGAACACCATTTGGTAAAATACAATTTTTTACCCAAGATGAACGGAATTTCATGCTGAATATGTGGTTAAATATTGGTCAAATGTAACCATTTTTGGAGTAAACTCAAAAATGTTGTCTCTTGTGGATCATTTTTCGGACTTCATGTGGTCTCAATATATGACAACAACTCAATAGTTGTTCCACCAACCAATATAGTTAGCAGCAATCAAAATGAGCGACCCCAACAACCCTTGGCGCTCCATATAATCCTTAGGGGTGCCTTCATGCAAGATATCAGGGCCCTATAGTTAGAGGGTCGCGAATCTCCCAACTCTGTGCAAACTAATCTGTCCAAGCTAATTGAAACATGCATGCAATGGCAATTCAAAAACGAAAGTGTAAACACAACAAATGAAAGATCAAAGCCACATTGCTGACTTCCAACACCCTCTTAGACTAGAAACACTTACTGCAGGTAGGCTCTTCTTCGTCAGCTCGCTGGGTTGGTCCCATGCACTCCAATCTGGGCTTAATCTTACTAAAAATTAGGATTTTGGTCCAAATCAGCTACATAATTCAGGGCCCTTGAACTCTTAGGTCGTCCTGGCTTGGTCCTTGTCGCCGCAGGACACTTCTTGGTTAGTCTTTCCCTTTATGTAGCTCGTTTCCAGCACAGCTTGCCTTCCAATCTACTTCTTCCAATCTACTCAATCCTGCAGAATTGGCACCATGTGGAAGGAAATTAGGATGACAGCTCGCAATTTTGAACGCTTGGCTCCTTGATATCTCTCTTGGTCTCGTCCAGGAGAGGGCTACCTTTGAACCAAGGCACCACACTTGTCGTTACTTGAACTTGGCAACCAAGTGTAGACCTCTTTTTTTTTTTTGGCATGGCGGTCCCCCGCCGACGACAATGCACTGAAGCGGCCTGACCACGGGCATAGCAAGCGTTCATGGCGAGCCGAAGTTCACCGACGGACAGCTGCAGGTATTTACAGACTTACTTAGGGTGAAAACACTGCAAAATTATGCACCAGAGGCCTGAAGTGAGTCGTGGGGCCTGCAGATGCTATGGCAGTGATGTAGGCAGGTGCAAAGAGATAGATGACCCCTAGGGGACGGGAGAAAACATGCAGAAAAAGAGATATATGATTCCTAGGGGAAAAGGAAAAGGGAACAAACAGCAAACACAAACAGGGCGTGCAGAAAAAAAATCAGAGCAGTGTAGCTTGAGCACAATGGGCTGCAGTAAGACTGGTGCAGTCTTAACCTGTATCTGGCCTGAAGAATTAACTAAAATACAATGCCCATGTGGAAAATTCTGCTCTGCTTTGCTCGATTGCTTCCGCTGCCGATGCCTGAACGAAAAGGAAAGAAGCAGAAGAAGGCTAAGAAACAGGAGCAAAAGATCGAAGGTCACTCGTAAAATACAGATCCTCCAGTGCATTGTGCGGAGTGTGAAGGTGAGTGGTGAAGTGCCGTGAAGTGCAGTGATGTGTGTGTCAGTGCAGTGATAGTACAGTGATGTGGGGTGAGTGACTGGCGAGGGTCGGTGGTTGCTTAGGCTGTAATGTTTGCAGAATGGTGGTGGTGATGGTTGAGGATGAAAGTGGTGAGGGGGGGGGGGGGTTGATGCTGCGGAAGGTGGCTGGAGTCTGTGGAAGCAGTTGGTGCAGTTGGAGTGAGTCGGGATGTGGGGAGAGTATTCATGGTGGGGGGGGGGGGGGGGGTTGTCTCTGGATTTGAGTGTGGTTGGGGTGAGTGACTGGCGAGGGTTGGTGGTTGTTCAGGCTGTAACATCTGCAGAATGACAGTCAAATTCATGGTCATGGTTTGCATGTTCACATCCACATCAGTCAGGTTCACCCAGCCTCTGAAGTACAAGTGTAGACCTCTTTGTCACTCTGTATTGACTGCTGTCCTTGATATTGATACAAAAGGACAACCCAAGAACGTACCAAATCTTAGTACGACCAAGTAAGGGCCGTACCAAAGCGTGTCCTTCGTGCCTCCCTTAGGAACTGGTCTACTTGGGAATCTTTTGCGATAAATCAGGACGTAGTCCCCTAGAGAATATTGCGCAGCTGTGCGCTTCTAGTTGACACGCTTGACGCGCGCTTCTCTCCCACGCTGCAAATGCTCTTGAACCTTCTGCGCTACCTTGTTCTCATGAGAGATCCAGTCTTGTACCGTGGTGTGTCCTTCGTGCGGCAGCGGTATCTCCAAATGGAAAGTAGGCCTTGAAAGAAACAGCTCACTCCACGAGACACCCGACTTTCCGGCCCCCAATTGGCGGAGTATGGATCGTTCAGCACCCAATCATATTGCGGGTCATGCGATGCTCAAAACACATCCATGTTTGGTCAGCAAAACGGGTTAATTAAACAATTCATCAAACAAATGTGAAACGGCCAGAAAATATTTCTTCTATGCAATAGGTCGCGTTTTGTGTTCAAAAAAGAGGTGTGAAAATGTAGAACTTTTGGTCAATAATTTGTTCTCTCAGAAGCAATAATCGGACACACACTGAGAGAGCAACACTGACGCGGTAAACCTGTTGAGTAACAGAAACAATTGGCGGTTTGATAGATATTCTGTTGATTCATGCATGTATCGCTTGTACATATGCACTGAAAAACCTTTTTGCTGCCTGGTTTAGTGGACTGTCTATGACTGATGGAAACCAGTGCGATGCTCAGAGATGCTGTGAGAGAGCATCCGTGGTCTCACAGAACGTCAACATGGACTACCAGGTACTTGTCTACAATGTGTTTGCCTGTCGCCGCGCACCTCTGCAACATGCGATTTGTTTCAGCAGTTCTATGGGGAAAAGGCGTCTCAGTGGCCAGGCTTATAGAAAAGCACAGAGCACAATTTTTGAAACCCAAGTATGGTGACAAAACATCGGCGCAGATGATGACACCAGTATTTTTGATGACATATAATCGGAATGATTGGTTATTTTCTGAGAAATAGTTGGAAATAATCAGCTATTTTAGATAAAACCAACTCCGAACCTTAGGACGAACCTCGTACCAAGTGGCATGAATGCCTTGTTCATCCAAAACAAACAACGCAACCGCACTGGCAGCGGTCACATCTTTCCAATGTGACCAGTGCACATAAATTGTCCGATGTGACCGCCGGCATGTCCTCATCGACGGCAAATAGAATCTTCCTTCTCCTGTGCTCCGGCATCACTACTCCGGCAACACGGTACCACTAAGAAAAGAGTACAAGTATAGCAAACACACCACAAAGCTAATTGGGTGACTGTCTGGCTGTGAAACTGTGCACAACCGTGTGTGATCTGACTCCCTCCTCCTTCTGCCCCAGACTGCCTCCTCTCCACACACCCAGTGACCCGCTGTGACCCTGCTACGTTTAAACGAACGTTTATTGCTAGACTTTGATTTTTCTCCCCTACAACATTCATACCTGGGCACCCCATCGCCACTGAAGGCAGCTCCCTTCGTTCAGTTTGTTGACTGCGAGTGCAGGAAACTGGGCCTAAACACGAACATCACAAAAACAGAACTGCCCACCTTGCATAATGCACATTACCATCCGCACATCGAAGGGTGCCACTTTGTCAACACATACAGCAAATATCACATCTGTCAATTCACTGCTTCTCCATGGGTTATGAGAAGCAGAAACCATTCCCTTTGGCAGTAACCTCTCACACATTCATTCGTCCATGCACCAGATGGTAACAGACACCAACATGCTCCTCATTTCCACACTTAGATATAGGCTGGTAGCGCATGACCTTCCTGCCTCTTCCCTGCATGCCCACATGGCCAAAGTATCATACTGGGTGGGCAGATGAGTATTCAATGAAGAAAATGATGCGCTTCGGCGGATAGCACACGGCTACACCAAATATGTTGGCCCTGAGGTGGCTGTGTTGGCGCTTGACATAGAGTGGGACCCTGAAAGTGAATCTTCAGTACTAACGTGACGGCTGCCGTGCTTTGGGAACAAGGGTGTATGCCCATGGGATGGCGTAAGAGGTATGCGTACCATTGCGACAGACTGAACCCTGCATTCCTGTTGTCCCCGCTCCCTCCGTACTGCCCAAGCCTCTGTGCAATCGCTCCTTGTCATTGCCTAAACCTACGAAATCGCGCCCCAGCCAATGGCCCTCCCCGCCCCTGTGTAAGCCCCGTTGACTTCCATTGCTGCGTTGCGACCACTGGTCCGGGCCATCGCCCACACCACGGGTACCTGGCCGCAACGGAGTTGCCCCCACTGGCCCATGGCATTGCCCCCCATGTCCTCACCCCCTTGAGAAGGCCGATGTCACGTTCCCCTCTTGGAATCCCCAACCACCTACAATTGGGACACCACCATCCATTGCCCCCCACACGTCACCGCCCCCATGCAATGCCCCCCCCCCCCCCATCCGTAGGCGATGCCAAACACACCCTCCCCGCTGCCAACGGTTGTCGAGCGTCTTTGCCACGCGTCAAACTGCACTGGACCGAAATGGTCCTGCGCTCAGTGGCCGGGCCTGATCCTGCCATCACGTGAGCGCTGTGCCACGTGTCGACCGGGATTCGATGTGGGCGGAACCGGCTTTATTGAAAAAAACTGGAAACAATGGTTTCGAAATAGGGGGCCAAACTGGATCCCCCAAATGAATAACGAACCGTCTGTTGTGCACTGTGCATCCCGTTGGGGACGGGGAGCCAATGAACAATATGTGACACGGAGCAGCGGCAGCGGGAACACTGGTGGACACGCCCAGGATCAGAGAGAACACCCTCCCTTACCCCTGGCGCAGGCACGGCCGAAAGCGGGGCAAACGATGGTCAGACGGAGATGCCCATGCCCAGACAATGGCTGTGCTCACACACACTCCGCGACGGAATCGGTGCTCAAGGGTGTGTGGGCCTTTGCTGAGGCTCGCATGCAAACAAACAGAGGCAGGGGTGCTCAGAAGGAAAAAGACAGAAAGAAACAAATCCCCCCCCCGTCACAATGACAAAATAGAATGCCCGGTCGCCCTCCAGCCTCCGTCAGTTACTCTCCAACCGCCCTCCATTACCCCACCCCCGTGGGGCACCCTCCAACGCGGCGACAACCAAAGACAAGTCGCCAGGCCCACCGGGGCTTGAAGGAGAGGGACAGGAAAGAGGGTCTGAGACGTGGTGGCTGGCCGTTGGGCAGGCGGTTTGGGGACAACGTTGGCCGGATACAAACCGCCGGAAGAGCGGTGGGTGCCAGAGGGTGGCGGGTAGGGCTCTCCGGACCCTCAGCCGTGAAGGGCACGGGCCCGCCAAAAGAACAGACAGAGGCCCAAAGTCTCTGAGCCCGGGAGACATATGGGCTGCTGCCCACACCAACGGTTGCCGAGCCATAGTTCGGCGGCCGCAGCACCACCTGCACGCCGCACTACTGCGGCGGGGCAGACAAAGAACGGATGCGGGACCCTCTCGCGCTGTGAAACCTGCCGGGGACGCGCTCATCATGACAGCGAACCTCTGAGAATCCCCACCGCCCGCAGAGAAATCAAGCAAGTAGAACATGCGGCGAGTGAAAATAGGGCAAAATGGAAAAAAATTGGGTGAAAACCCAAAAATGCCATATCCAATGCAAAAGAAGCACCAAAATACGTGTTATCAAACAACCATGAAGCCCCTAGTACCACAAAGCGTGGGTTTCTAGTACGGCGAGATACCCAAATAGTCGCATTGCGCGCGCATTGTGTACGTATCCCCCCCCAGAGCTGGTGCACGGTCATGCAGTAGCAATGAGTTTGGGACAATCTACCACACACGTGTGGCGCCCGGACGGCCACCGGATCCAGTGGGATAGCAAGGCACACAGGAGCAGGCAGCATGCAAAAGCGCTGAATGGTGAGCGGGAAGGCGGTTCAGTGGGTTGGCAAGTATTTGGGGGTACAGCGGCGCCATTCCGGAGGCACAGGGCGACGGGCACCGGACACGCCGCGCCGTAGCAAACGTCCAGAACGCCGGGGGGGCGGCACCTCCACGGCAGTGCCCAGCCCATGTACTGCACCCCACGCCCCCTGGGCCCCGGGGCTGCAGGGCGGCAGGGGGCCGGGCCGGGCCATACGCGATGGGGGGGTCTTGGTCATCGCAGGCCTTGGGCTGACCGGCTGACCACAGGCGCCAAAAGAGGCGCTGGCCAACGGCGAGGGGCCGTGCGGTTGTTTGTGTGGGGCCTGCGCTCCTCTTCCCCCGGCGCTGCGGGTCCCATGTCTCTGACTGCGGGACGGACTGATGAGGGGTAGTGTCTGTTTGGGCGTGTGGACCGCGCACACGTGTGAAGGCGGTGTGGGGGGGGGGGGAGGGCGTAGAAGTCCCGAGACCCGTCGGTGGCAGCCCCAGAACGGTCCTGCCGGGCGGTGTCTTAGGGGTCCCCCGAGGCTTTGGGGGGGGGGGAGGGGGGCTGTTCCGCTTTCCGGGCGGTCTCTTGGCGGGGGGCCATCATCACCGGGAGGGCCCCCGGACGTCCCCCCCACACAAATGTGCACAGGGGCAAGGGCCCCCTCCGACGCTCGGGGGCGGTGCCGTGCAAGACCTTTGCACAAAGGCACGACGGGGGGCGGGGGGGGGGGGGGGGACCGGGTGCCGTCCGGAGTCGACCCCCGCGTCGTGGGCCACTCCACCGACGCCGCGGCCCAGACTCGGTAGGACCCGCCCGTCCGCCGTGTGGCTCGGTCGGATCCGCCCAGGCCCCGGCTCCGCGCGTGCCGGGGGGCGGGGGAGGGGGGGCGGGTATGGCATCGTGCCCCCCCCCCCCCCCCGGAGGGTGACGTGTGAGCCGTCACGTGTGGTGGTGTTGGTTGGCGGGACAGTGCCCAAGAGGGAGCGAAACGCTTGTCAAGAGCCGAAACGCGGCCCCGGGCGCCGTGCCCAAAAAGGCAACGTCGATGACCCGTTTTGCGGGCGAAGGGGGGGCGACGTCATCCACGTCACACACGCGATAGCGGGACCCGCCGCGGCGGAGGGTCAGCGCACCGAACGCCGTCGCCGGAACCGCCGGCGACAGACCAACAGGACCGCCGCGTCGCTGCGCCGCGTCACCCCCGGAGGTCTGCACCCCCTCCCCCTCAGCCCCCCCCCCCCCCGTCAGAGGGTGGGAGGGGGGGCTCACATGCCAGTCCCCGCGCCGCTCTGTGCGGGGGCCGGCGTGGCTCACGTGAACTGAGGCACAGCGATCGCCATCGCAGCACCGCACAACGCCGTGCCCCCCCCCCACCTCCGCCACATCAGAAACCGTTTCCTCGGACAAAAATGAAATATATCGAAGGGACCCGAAATTGGAGGTCAATTGGAGGTCCCCAAACGTTCGTTTTGGCCCCTGCACCCCCCCCCAACCCCCCCTCAGACCCCCCCTCCCCAAAAAAGGGCCAGCGCTACGCCGGATCCGCCTCAACTCAGGTACTGGGCGGGGGGCTGGTGGTCTGGCTGGGGGGGGCTGAGGCCCCCGTACACGCGGAGGCCGTCCACCAACAGCCACTCCATGGCCCGGGCGGGGGACAGCAGCTTGCAGTAGTGGTAGCACGCCGGGTCCGGCAGCAGCGGGATCTTGGGCAAATCGATGCTCGTCTTGATCATGGGGCTGCCCACCCGCAGGCCCTTCCGCCCGCTCGGCAGGTCCTCGGCGTCGTACCGCAGCGCCGCCCCGATCCACGACGGCCCTGGGGCACACCGGCGCAGACGTATGGCCCCGGGGGTCGCTCCCAGGCAATGGGTGACCCCCGGGGGGTGTGCAACGGTTTTGGGGGTTGTGGGGGGGGGGGGGGGGGCTTAGTTGACCCACACATTGGGGGTCGGCGAGTTGGGCAGTCAGCCGCCGGGCTCAACGGGGGGGGGGGGGTCAGTGGGTACCCCAACATACATTACCTCAAAATGATCTCCATGACGCGCTGATCATTTTGAACATACAAAAGTGGGGTAAACATGTTTTCGAAATAACTTTGCCCTTCAACCCAGGCTCCCATCAGCCAAGGTCCGCCCCGGAGGTCCGGTCGGGGGTCAAAATACTTTTTTGTGGTTTCCATCCATTTTTGAATTCTCCACAAAATTCTGAGTATTTTGAGTATAGACACATGGGGTCACACCAAACAATTCCGCTGCCGTGTGCCCAAAACAAAATCTCCGGCGCCCACAAAACCGGTACACCCGCTTTGGGGTCTGTAGAAGGCGGTCCGAACGGAAGTGTGGGACACGTTGTGCGGCGCTCAATGAACTCGGTCCCTAAGGCCCGGTCCCTCGTCAATTCAGGTCCCAAAAGGGTCGCGGTCCTAACGGAAGTGGGGGGGGGGGGGGCGGTGTAGCAGCGGATTTGGCGGCGAAGAACGGACGCGGGGGACCGCGACGTTTGGGGGGCGTTTCCGCACAGCGCCGGGCGTTGCGGTGTTTATCCCGGGAACACCCCTGCACCCCCCCCCCCCGGGGGACTGTTAGATGGCCCTGTCAGGAACATGCTCCCGCAGGTGCACACCCCAGTGCGCACAAGTCAGTGCTGGAGTTGGCAAACCCCGGCATGGACTCGGAGTGTTGTGCATCTGGATGCACCCGGTCAACGGCACGGGCAACAGCCCCATCTCCGGGACGGCCGACCCCCGGAGTAGTCAAACAGGACAAGTCATCCGGGGGCTCCGTTGACACAACCAAAACACGTTCGGACGCACAGAGCTCTTCAGGACCCCCTTGGCGCCGGGGGGGGGGGGGGGGGGGGGGCGGCGGCAGGGACGTCATTGAGGGCGCGTGCGACGGCCGGCGGAGGAGCGGCATACGTCCGCGACCCCCGCGCGATGCGCACGCGGATGTGATGGGGCGGGGGGGGGGGGCGTGGACGTGGGCATGCCCATATTCCTCCGGATGGGGTGTACACAGGCCTGCGGGCGGGGGCCGCGGGCGGAGGCGCGCCCCGCCACATTGGCCCCCGAGGGGCGGGGGGTTTGCGGGGTGGCCTCCACATCCGCGGGCCTCAAGATGATCACCGCGCGCTGATCCCTCGGAGCGCTGCGTCTGCGTTGTGGAGGGCCACGGGCATTGGGGCGGTCGGGGGTGCGCAGACGCGTGTTCGCCCGCGTCACGGGGGCCACACACGAGCGCGCGGGGGCAGGGGCGAGATCTGGAACATGAGCCTGACCCCCCCCCCCCCCCCCCAAGAGGTGCATTGGAAGGGGAAGGGGCCTCAGAGGCGGCCCCAAAAGCGGTTCGGCAGGCGGTTGGAGGAGGTTGCCAAAGCGGTTGGGGGCGGTTACTGTCGGTTACAAATGCCATCGAGGCCGGAACTTGGCGTCAGGGGGACAGTGGCTGGGCATAGGCTGGGCGCTTTGGAGGGGGGGGGTACCAATGCATCGCTGCCCCCCCTCCCCCCGGCCTCAAGACCTCCGGGACTGTGCGGGCGGTCCACAGCCCCCGCCCCCGAGGGAGCGGAAGTTGGGGGGCTCAGGGCCCCCGGTCGTGGCCCCATGCCCCCAAGGCCCGCGCTGGCCTTGTGCCGGTGTGTGCGGGGGCCTGGGGGGGAGGGGGTGAGCGGGACTTGGGGGTGGGCAGGAGGGGGGCCGGAAGGGGGGGCTCAAGGGTCTACTGGGCCCCAGGGGACCCATTCCGTAAAGCCCCCCCCCCCCCGTCCACCCCCACGGCCTTGGGCGGGAAAAAAATTGCTCTGCGGGGGGGGGGGGGGGTGACACGGAGGCCCATCCCCCCTCCCTCCTTGGCCGCCGTGACGGGAGGGGGGGGTTCAGGGCGGGGGCGCCCGACCTGCCGTGTCGGGGGGGGGGGGGGGTCAACCCAACATCTATGGCTCAAAATGATACCCACGTCGCGCTGATCATTTTGACTACTCAAATGTGCGGGGGGGGGGATTATTGGTGGAAAAAACTTTTTCGGGCCAACTTTTGTGTTCCTGTGCCTTTGGCGCCAACATCCGTTCTTACACAAAACCAAGGGGCCGGCACGGAACCCCATTTCTCCAACCCCCTCCCCCCCCATCTCCTTCGGCGGGTGTCCATGTCACCCCCCCCCCCCCCGCCCCCCCGCAATTTTCAGGTCCCCCCCCCCCCCCCCCCACGGCCATCCCCCAAAAGTGCCGGAGCACCTCCGGGGGCACAGCCGGTCCTTCTCCCACAACACCGTCTCGGCCCATGTCCCGGGCACAGAACTGCCCCTCGGAGCCCCCCCCCCCCCCGGACCGCGGGCCAACGGTCGTCTCAGCGGCCGCACGCCGCGAGGGGGGGGGGGGTAATCAGGGGGACACAGAATGCCCCCCCCACACGCCCTCTTGGCCCGCCCCCCGGCCTCAGGCCGACGTCACGCCGCCGCACGTGGGCAGTGCGCGCGGCGGTCGCGACGGCCCCGCCGCGTTTTTGTGGCACACCAACGCGTCATTTCCGGGGGCCCACAGACCCGCGTGTCACCGCCATCGCCCCCCCAACGGGCGTCGCACCGACGTCTTGTGGCCGTACCCCATTGCCCCGGGGGCAGAGGCAGAGGGGGTGGGGGGGCCTCGGGCCCCGGCGGTCCAGGCCACAGCCCCAACGCAGTCCACGTGGGCCCAGCAGCCCCCCCCCCCCCCCCCAAAGCGGGCGGTGCGGGGGGCACAGGGCCCGGCAGAGGACGGCACAGCGCATTCCGGGGCACGGCCCCCCCCAAATCGGGGGCGCATTGCCCCGGTTGGCCCCGCCTTCGGGGCCCCGTTCGGGGCCCTGGTCATGCCCCGGCCCCTTCGCTGTGTCCGGGCGTGTCACTTGGGGCGTGGCTGGGCTGCGGCCCCCGGGCGTGTGTGGCCCGTGCCCCATCGGGTCAGGCCCGGGTATCGCTTGACCAAAGGGCAATGCGCTGTCCTGTGGTCCCTCTGCGATCGATTCCTCGACAAGACCACGTGGGACATGCGTCTTGTGGTACGGTACTCCGGCAGCGCCGCAGTGATACCCCATCCCATTGATCACTTCTGTGTCACGCAATCTTCGCGCTATCCCCCGGGAAATCACTGCAACCATCCAGAGTATTCCCAAAAAGACCGCATGTAGCTCATGGCGGTTGGCAGTTGGCAACTGGTGGTTGGTGGCGGTTGGTGGTTGGTTGGTCGCGGTTGGCGGTTGGCGGTTGGCGGTTGGCGGTTGGTGGGGATTGGCGGTTGGCAGTTGGCAACTAGTGGTTGGTGGCGGTTGGTGGTTGGTTGGTCGCGGTTGGCGGTCGGCGGTTGGCGGTTGGTGGCGATTGGCGGTTGGCAGTTGGCAACTGGTGGTTGGTGGCGGTTGGTGGTTGGTTGGTCGCGGTTGGCGGTCGGCGGTTGGCGGTTGGTGGCGATTGGCGGTTGGCAGTTGGCAACTGGTGGTTGGTGGCGGTTGGTGGTTGGTTGGTCGCGGTTGGCGGTTGGCGGTTGGCGGTTGGCGGTTGGTGGAGATTGGCGGTTGGCAGTGGGCAACTGGTGGTTGGCGGCGGTTGGCAGTGGGCAACTGGTGGTTGGCGGCGGTTGGTGGTGGTTGGCGGCGGTTGGTGGTCCCTTTTTAACAAAAAAAATAAAAAAATCTCGTTCCTAAAAGACCCCCCTGGCCGGCGCATACCCGTCTGAAGGCGCACATCGTCCCCGAAGGACAAGGGCTGGCCCTTGCGGGCGAAGCGGCCCCGGGCGGCGGGCGACAGGGCCCCCGTCGCCCACTGCCAGGCCCGGCGGTTGCTGAGGGCGCAGAAGGAGGGGGTCGTCCACGGCGAAGGGGACGGCGCTGCGGCTGCGGTTGGCGCCGCGGACCAGGACGCACTGCCGCGCCATCATCTTCACGGCGATCTCCGAGGCGCTGGTGGGCCACTGCCCCACGTCTAGTCTGACGGAGGCGGGGGTTCAACCATGGTTGGCGGCGATTGGCGGTTGGCGGTTGGGGACTGGCGGTTGGCAGCGGTTGGCGGTTTGTGGCGGTTGGCAGTTGGTGGCGGTTGGTGGTTGGCGGTTGGTGGTCCCTTGGGGCGGTCCTTAACAAAAAAAAATCTGGTTCCTTAAGGACCGCCCTGGAAAAGGCAATGCCGGGCAATGTCCATTCATCAAACAATACGCCCGCCGGGGGGCTGATCTGGCAGCCCCCCCCCCCCCCCTAAGGCCGAACCACCCGCCCGGCAGGGAGGAATACAATGGGGCGGGGTGGTGCCCCCCTCCCCCGGATGACAAAATGACGATTACGAAATGCCGGCTACCCAAAGTACAGTGCAGTCACAGCCCTGGGCCCCTCCTCTCTGAGACACAAGACGAAGCACTGGACGTAGGTCATGGCTGCAACCCAAAAAACAATGTGAACAGTGTTTTACGCGTTCTTTTCGACGCATTTCCCCAAAATGCGTTCCGTTTCAGCCTCATCCTCCGTCACTTGACGAACTGGAGCACTGGCTGCTGCTGGACGTGTGTGTGAACAACGATGGGCCAAAATGTGGGGATACACAGTGCGCTGAAAAGAGCAGAGTGTGTCGGGATTCACTACACCTGGGTCGCCCAGGGACAGCGGCGTCCTGTTACCCCCGACTCCAACGCGGGGGAGCCTGCGACGCCTTGACAGGTCAGCCACAGGTCTCAGAGCCAGGCGCTTCAGGCCACGTCAATACTGGTGCTGGACACATTCCCATCCCATCCCATCCCCCCCCCACTCCCGCCTCCCTCAGCCCCCCCCCCCCCCCCACCCCACCCCACTCCCGCCTCCCACAGCCCCCCCTCGTCAGGCCGGGCCCACCCCGCCCGCCACCCGTCCTTGGGCCAGAGGTGCAGCCTGTGAGGGGCAGCCGCACCACTACCACACTCAGTGCACCTCCTCAATATCTGGTGACCTGGCACTAGTGACAGAACCTCCAGGATGGTAGCTGCGGGACGATCTGCCCACCCGCACATCCAAGCACGGCCACGTGTTCACCGAGAAAACAGTAGATCGTGCAACCCCCGTCGTCCCCCCCCCCCCACGTTCCTTCCCGCGCTTTCCTCCAGCACTGTGGCACCCGTGCGCTGACGTGGCGCCAGCTCAGTGGCAGAGCACCACCGTGGTGCCGGCAACATATGCATGCGCCGTCGTGGCACGGCTTCCAGGGCAGTGCGCCACCGTGGCGCCGCCCACACCATTGTTACCGTTGCGCCAACCTTGCCATGGTGTTTCCTCCAAGCCAATATTCGAGGCAGCATGGTGGGTCCTGCACTTGGCGCTCCGCCCATCTCCATGACATCTCATGCAGAGGTGCCGTGTCGTCGGCGGTACTCACCGCCTCCCGTGTCATCGGTGATACTCGCCACCTTGCCCAGGCGCCGTCGTGGTGCCAGCTCCTCAGCCGGGTACCACCTCGGTGCACATACTGTGGGGCCCGTTGTCAGGGCTCGGCCTCAGCCGCCGGGCGTCAACGTCACCGGAGACCTCCACAACAATCCACCACCGTGGTGCTATAGCTGTGACGCGCGGGTCCCCGCACTCACAAATAGTGGGGGTACCCGGGCCACCGGTAGTGTGCGTAATCGTGTAGCGTGACTGTACTCGCGCCGCCGGTGTTACTCAGCCCGCCGGCAGTGCGCATAGACGTGCCGGGCCGCGTTCGCTTTAGCCCGGCGGCATGCTTAAGTCAGGGGTGAAGCCCCCGGGGAGACCCGCGTCACCTTTGGCTGACCATGGACAAGCTGACTCGGGTGGACCAGGGCAGTTAAAGAGGACGACAGGGACCCGGCGGGTGGATCAGACCGTAAATCCGCGCATACCGACATTTGGACCGGTACGGCTTGGCCGGAGGGGCGTTCTCAGGGATGCGCGACACCGCCCGTCTTGCTCTGGCGGAGGTAAGACGGAGGACGTCCCTTGGCAGTGCCTCTGTTATGTGGCCCCCAGGGGACGTCGTGGCGGCCCTCCGTACGTGGGCCACCGCGAGCGCTCCTCCTCCTCCTCCTCCCCCCCGCCCCCACTCCCGCCTCCCTCAGCCCCCCCCCCCCTACTCCCGCCTCTCCCTCAGCCCCCCCCCCCCCCACTCCTGCCTCCCTCAGCCCCCCCCCCCCCCCCCCACTCCCGCCCCCCTCAGCCCCGACCCAGCAGGTGGGCAGGCCCCCCACGCACGTGTGGCACATCCCATCCTCCAAAAAGCGCACACGTGCATGCCC